>CAUYQG010101988.1:0-17572 GCA_963574415.1 Tarsius wallacei
GGTGGCTCAGCCTGTTATCCCATGCTTTGGGAGGCTGAGGTGAGTGGATTGCCTGAGCCCGCGGGTTCGAGACCCGCCTGGGCAACTTGGTGAGACCTCATCTCTACAATAAATCAAAAAATTAGCCGGGCGTGGTAGCACATACCTGTAATTCCAGTTACTTGGAAGGCTGAGGCGGAAGGATCGCCAGAGCCCAGCAGGTCGAGGCTGCAGTGGCCGGGAGCGGCCACTGCACTCCAGTCTGGGTGACAGAGTGACACTCCAACTCAAAAAAAAAAAAAAAAAAAAATCAAGGAGAAGCCTGACGTTTGGACATTTCTTTGAGAATCTTGCAGAGCCTAGAGCGGGAACCCCTTGAGTTAAAGGCTGCTCCCCTTTTTTGTAAGAGCCAAAGCTCATCGAGGAGAAGGTGTTACATGCCCAAAAGGGTGAGGGGGAGGTGTGAGCACTTTGGAAGGCAGCAGGAGGAGACAAAGAGAGAGCAGAGGGACACAACTCAAGGACATGAGGTTCTGGAACACTGGATATCTGAACATCAGACTGTGACAGAGGCCCACCCAGGAAGGTAGCAAAGCTGCAAGGAAAGGAATTCATGAACAAGCAAGGAAGACAATGCAAAACACAGCCCTCTAAGCCTGAACAGAGAGTAGTAGGTGCTTATCAGGAAAGCAGCAGAGCAGAGTACTTCAAAAGATGTGATATGTCTTAGATTTTAGTGCAGTCTAGGGAGGTGAAGTCCCAATAACATTTCTTGGTGAAGGACTGTTTGATTGATTACGTTAATTTAAGAAAAGAACAGAAAAAGTGCTATTTCTTATACCCTGGGGTATATAGAAGTGATTCACCCTTGTTTGGAGTTTTGTTTGTTCCCCACCTGCTCCCACTATGTACAATGAAAATTTAATATGCACTTGTTTGCCTCTGAATTCCAAGTACCTGGAAGAGTGCCTTGCACACAGTAGGGATTCAATATCTATTTGTGTACTGAATATGGAAATTGGGCCAGAAAAAACACATTGAGTTTCCCTCAGTAACAATTATTTGAAATCACTCCTTCTCTTGAGTGACTAAATGTTTATGATTGGGTCAGGCTTGTCATCACTCTTGTTTTAGAAAGAGACTTATCCTCAAAAGTCCCTAGATAGATAGTCTTAAAATTCCATCAAAGTAAGGTTCAGATTCAACTGAAATTCTAGATTCATATTAAAATAATTCTTAGATCCTTCTAAAGATGGTTCAGCTTTGCCTCCCTAGTAGCATTTCTACTGTATACTGTTTCTGAGGGGGGTTAATATTCTAGTAAGTAATGGGAATAAAGCGATGACCAAAATGGGGAAGGTTCTCCTCTCATGAAGGTCATAATCTAGGGTTCTTGAGTCATCTGTCATTCATTTTCTTGATAATCTTCATGTCATACTTTCAAAGTGGAACATTAAATGCCACTTTGAAGTAGTGAGCACTCATTAAATAGGAAAGAAATGTGGGGTAATGGCTTGTATTGAAGTACTGAAATTAGACTGCTTGGGGTTTAAATCCTAGCTCTGCCAATGACTTGATATATAACCAAGGCAAATTACTTGACTTCCTGCGCCCCACTTCCTCTTCTATGCTATGGAGATAATAACTGCTTATTGCATAAGTTTGTCGTGAGGCTTAAATGAATTAATAGATGAGTGCCTGGCATATAATAACTGCTCTGTAAGTATTCGCAATTATAATTATTTTTAATATTATTTATATAGTCATTAAAAGGATAAGAGTAGTTCCTAATTCATAGTGAGTCCCAAATAAATATTAACATTGTCATGTATTTCACTAACAGGAGGCGTCTCCTCTAGCTAGAAGAGTACATTTAAAACACAATTTTCACTTGGACAAGTTTAGCTCTATTGGAGGAAGTTATGGAAAGGTTATAGTTTTGTATTGTCTCTTCATTTACATGAGCTTATCCTGTGCTCAGTGTAGCATAAACACATTCTCTGTAGGCTAAGATACTAAAGGGAAATCATTGCTAAACAAAATAAATTCACTTCAGAAATCTCTGCTGAACAAAATAAGCAAGTATCATGGAGCACTATAATTTAACCAAGAGTTTTGCATAATGGTTAGTAAAGATAACCCTTCCCCAAAGATTAAAGTTTTAGTAGAAAAAACAAGAAGTCAGTCAATAATTCCATGAGACATTTGGTGGTATCAACATAATTTCATTCCATTCTCCTCTTCCCTGAAGCAGAAAGCTGTAGATACTACTGGGTAGTGCTTGGGCTCACCCAGTAAGGAATTAGGGGACCCATTTTCCATTCTTCATATAGATTGTATGGGTTTGTATATCCTGACCTGCAAGGCAGAGGAAGAGATGACAGAGGGAATGACTTTTTACCACATCACCACTTGAAGTTTTCTAATGTACAATGTTGGTACAGCTCTCTTATGCTAGAGTTATTCTCTGTCAACATTTTATTCTCATCAAAGTTAAAGAAATAGGAGTCTTAAATTCTTTCTTCTGATAGAACCTCAAAATAAATGCTATATAAAACTCCTATCTACATCCAATAACACTGTTGAAATTGTATAATACATTTTTAATGCTTTTGTTCTGTCTTCCAACTTTCTATTAACATTATAATTCTTTGATGTTTTGGATTTCTGTGGTTTTCTAAAAAGATCTGTTTTCATTTGCTATTACTAGGGTGTGTGTGTCCATGTGTGTGTTTGTTGTAGCTCCAGTCTGTGTTATTTTTTTCACTTTATTTTTGCAGCTACAATGTTATGTTGTGATACAACTGGCATCATCACAAAATCCTTTTATAGAAGCTGAGTACAAAAAACAATTTTGTGACCATCAAGCTGTTGTGGTTTCTATCATATTGTGACTTATTAACGTAGAAAAGCATGCTTTCGATCTTATGCTTTCTGATTCTATAGTTTTTTCAGACCACAAATAAGAAACAAATACATTCCTTGCCAAGATAAAATAAATAATTTTAAGGGGGGAGGAGTTTGTTTTTGGAACAGAGAATAATAATACCAATGTGATGATCAATAGTCAGTTTCAAACAAATTTTTAAAAAATACTACATATAAAACTTTGAAAATAGTGTAATTATAACAAGTAATTATTGCACAATTGGAGATGATATGTGTCATTCTACCATCTCTTACCCTCTAGGCCAGCACTCTGTGTTTTATGATTACCACAAAGTTCCTGCTGAATAGGGTTATATTATGCCCATATTGCATCATGCTGCACACCAAGGACACTGCAGGTCAGATAAAGTTATTTACCCTAAATCACATAGCTAATAAGAGTTAAAGTTTGCGCCCAGATTTGGCTGACCTACAAATTATGCTCTTTACACTTAATCTTTTTAATTTCCAGCATAGATATAGCATTTTCTTTTATTTTCAAAGACAAGATATAAAGGTTAAACTGTCTACGGTCTCCCTTGAGTGCAAAATTTAGCTACAAGTAAAGTATGTACTTTTTGAAAAAAATATGTGGTAGTCAAGGAAAAGATCATGTAGAAAACTTTTGTCATTTCCGGAAAGAAAGCTTATAAAAAGAAAACTTGATCAATTGCAGTGCCAGTTCACTTAGGGCTATTGTCATGGTAAGAGTATTTTGCCCAGAAACTTCCTGAATTTAAGAGAAGGTTGTAAATATACCATTGTCAAGAGGAATTGTCACAATATTTTATTTTTTATAAAAGATAAAACCATTATATTTTGTAGCTAGAAGAAAAAGCTTTATAATTCTAGGCATTGTATCTAGGAGAAAACTAATGAGTACCATATGGCATATCTGGTGTGGGAAGAAGTGATGTAGCATTTTATCATCCAGAGAATGGTTCTGGGTATTAAATCAGAACTAATGTCATGGGATCACAGAGACAAGTGTACTAAGGGAAAAGCTTGCCAGCCTCTCAGTCCATCAGCATGTGTAACCCTCAAGTTATTATCTTCTCCAAAGATGGCAAATTCTGGAACATCCCCAAGTGTGGGAGTCCAGACAGTCTCAACCAAAGCAGGATTGAAAGGTCTCATGACTTCTCAGACTGGTTTGTAGAAGGATCCGAGGTGATGGATGAATTCTGGTAAAACTGCAGGATTCATCTGAAGAGTCCGGAATTTCTGGGGCTTTCTTGGCTTTGACTTCTTCATGGGTTGTTTTAATCTAGTCTCAAATCTCACTGTTTGTCTTGAAACAAAATTAGCCTTTAAGAAACCAAAGGTGAACTGAAAATGAGTGGAGTATAATCTCCAAAATACCATCAACAATCAAACATTCCAATGGGATGTATCATTTATTGTCCACCTTTGAGGTTGGAACTCTCTCTCTCTCACACACGCCCTTTCCCTCTTTTATTAAGGTAACTTTTCCTGTTCTTAGAGTTCTACATAAAGCTTCATTTGTAAACTCCTATAGCCAGGAGACATCCTAGGGTAAAGAGAATTAAATATACCTGGAAAAAAAATAGAAAAGGAAATGATTGACTTTTCAAAAGGAAATATTTTTACAACTTTTTAAAAGAAAGACTCTTGTTTGGAGATTATTTATAAATATTACAAATAATAAAGAAGTTCTTTCCTCTCTGTCTCTTTCTTTGACACACAAAAACACAGGTTTAATAAACTAAAATATAAAAGACTAGAATGGGAGACTTAAATAATTTTTTTTTTCTCCAAGGTAATAAGCATTGTGCCTGAGTTACATTCTCATTAAGTTACTGAAAAATGCACCACCACATTTACTACAAGTCCTTTGTAAACAGGGAAAGTCTCAAAGGTGCTTCCACACTTAGAAATAATCATTAACTCTGTCAAATTAATAAGAAATTGATGGAGGGCAGATGCTACTGAGAAAGAGTAAGTAAATATTTGATAGCTAGTTTGACAAATATAATTAACTAACACCCTGTGTACCTGTTTTTTAATTTTTTAAAAAATAAGCAGTTGCATAAAATAAGCAGTTAGGATATTTTGAACTGTTTCATTTAAAAATTGGTGAATGAGACTAAATGATGTTATAATGAAAAAGAAGAGTGAAAACAGGAATCTCAAAGTTCTGGTCAGTTTCTATGGCTCTCACATAAAACATTCCCTGAGCCAAATATTTGGATGCCTAATGAGGTCATTTATAAATTCTGTTGACAGAAAAAATTTAGAATGCTTTAAGGTTAAAACTCAGACTTAGGCCCTTGTGCCTCAAACAAAAAAGAATAATAAAATAGATGGACTTTCTCATGCTTTCAGAGGATGCCAATATGAAGATAAAGGCTTTTTAGGAAATGAAAAAGAGTGCAATATCTGTTATTGGCCCATTTGGCTTAATGTAAAAATACAACACAGAAATGTCTCTACCTCTTCTGGGCCTCTTTGTAATTTTTGTCTCAGAGACACTGTAGGCATCTATGGTAAATCTTTTAATTCTGTACAGACAACTGGGTAGTACAAGAATGAGCGCCTGGGGCAGAAAGCCACAATTGCTGCCCCTGTTCCAAATAACATTGTGTAAAGCCAGGAGTTACCTCCCAGAATGTGGGCTAATACCTTCTCTATCATTCACAATTGAATCATTTCTCAAACAAATCACTTAAAGCACTTTCCTTTCTTTCCTTCTTTCTTTCCTTCTTTCTTTCTTTTTCTTTCTTTCTTTCTTTCTCTCTCTCTCTCTCTTTCTTTCTTTCTTTTCTTTCTCCTTCCTCCCTCCCTCCCTCCCTCCCTCCCTCCCTCCCTCCCTTCCTTCCTTCCTTCCTTCCTTCCTTTTTTTCAGACAGGCTCTTGCTCTGTCATCCAGGCAGTGGCAATCATAGCTCACTGCAGCCTTGAACTCCTGGAGAGCAGATTCTTTGCCCCGGGATCTTAGCCATTGAAAAATTGTTCGCAGACATCTGGTAGTTGTAGGAGAGTACCCAGAGCCTCCCAAAGCCTTGCAATCTTTTAACTCTTCCCCGCCACTGCTGCCGTGCTTAAAAACTTACTTGAATATTTTCATTTGGTATTTTTTTGTCAATCACAATGATTTATGATTTATATATTTTATGATTATGTGCAAACTTAAAATTGTGCTGTCCAACATGGTAGCCATCAGTCAGATGTGGCTATTGAGCACTGGAAAATGGCTAATATAAAGTGAGTTGTGTTGTACGTGTAAAATACACACCAATTTCAAAGATAGTACAAAAATGGTGAAATATCTTATATGGATTTTTATTTGGAGTACATGTTGAAATGGTAGTTTTGGAAAAAAAAGAAAAAGAAATGGTCATTATGGATACATTGAGTTAAATATTAAAATTAATTTCAAATGCAAATACTGGAAACTTAATATTACATGTGAGATTCAAGTTATATTTTTATTAGCTAGTGTTGACCTGCTGTTTCTTAATCTTCAATACAGTTGAGAGGGTAGATTAAGATAAATATGTGCTCAGCAGTGCTTTTGTACAGGGAGTTACATAGTAAATACTCAATATCTATTGATTGTTTATTATTGTTATTGTTGCTGTCACCGTTATGATATCAGGCAGGCTGGAGGTTGAATCTCAATTCTGCAACTTGAAAGTTGACTAATGTGACCATATGATGACCCTGTGTGAGCCTCTGTTTTTCATACCTGCAAAATGAGAATAAAATGTTTCATTTCATAGAGTTCCTGAAAAGATTAGCGATCTCATTCAGGACACTTAGCACAGTGCTTGGTATATAGGAAGCAGTTCATGTCAGGCAGTTTTAATTATTTCTCCCTCTGCCTGCTTTCCAATATATGATGGCATAGTGGGAAAGTGCATGAGCTCTGGTAGCAGACTTCCTGGGTTCAAGTATAAGTTATGCTGCTCTCTAGCTATATAGCCTTCAGTAATTTATTGAGTCTCATTTTGCTTCAGTTTCTTCAGTGGTTAAATGGAGTTATTGTGAGAATTTATGTAGAGAGATGGTATCTGGCACATGGTAAGTGTTTAATAAGTGTTACCTGTTTTAGTAGCATTGTTACTAGCTTTTCATGTTTTACTTTTGCTGTTTTTCTTTCTCTTTTAGATTCTTTTCAACATATCCCTTGGACTTCTAGGGGCACTCATGAATAACATATGAATAAATTGGTGATGCTTGGACTAAAATTAATGCCACAATCTTGATCAGTGTGTTTAATTGATAATCTAAACAATTTGCAAAGTGTGTGGTCATGGCAGACACATGGAATTTCCATGTTACTGATCATCTTCAAGTTAAGTTTCATCATAGACATGGTCAAGAGGTTGAGATTCTGAGAATGTTCTTCAAAATCACAGAAATTTTTAACATTTGAGCTCCAGTTGGCCAAGGCATATCACTGTTTCATAGCTGGCTAGAACCTTTCAACCCACTTGTAAAGTTGTTCACACAGAGGAACAGATTGTAGCATTCATAGATTTTTTATCAATGAGTGTGATAGAAGTAATACATAGAACCATGCCATGTGTGTTTGTTGCAGCTCCATGTCAGGTCTGGTTGAAGGGAAGCTGACTAACCAGTCAACAAATGCTAAGGCATCATTTTGGTAGGAGACTTCAAAATTACTTAATCTTTCACCTTTAGGTTAAAGAAATACTCATCTATAAAGACTTCCAGAAAAAAAAAAAAAAGAATTTAGAAGGACTATGGTTTTCCCATTTGTCTTTTTCATCTTGAATAAGTTTTTATTTTAACTGGGTTGGCCTTACTTTGCATCTTCTTGTACATTCAACAACCTGATTAATTTTGTTTCCATGTCGCCAACTTCCTTTACTGTCATAGCATAGAGCCAATTAGATGAAGTATATTTTCAACTGAATATTTGGCAGAACTCTATGTATTCTGCTACAATGAATTTACTTTAAAGCCCCATTTAATATAAACCATCTTATAATCTTAAGATTCATAGTAGCGTTAGAATTGCTACTGAATGTCTCAAGACCCCATTCATCAGGCAGAGAACATTTCATTGGGATATATTGTACTAATGATAATAACTTGTCTCATTTTTAGCGTATATATTGTTGGCTTTGTTTCTTTTGCAGAAGTCAAAGGAGACATGTGAAGTACTTGGGAATTTAGTTAGTTCATTGAGCCTCTGACTTCAGGCTCTTTTCAGGCTCTAATAATGATTTTGTATGAGTTGGAGGAAGTGAATTTCGAAAGTACATCAAAGATGAAAAGGTAACTAAGCTGCTACTTTGTGTTTAACTAATTGCTTTCACTTCATTCACCTCTGCACTTTGGAGGGGAAAAAATGCACAAATTTGTTCTGTTTTGAGCAGTGAAAAATGCCTAATAAGATTCTAATTAATATGCTTAGATTCAATCACACTTAAATAGTTCTTTTTCAGTGTGACTAGAAATTGTGACTCTAAGAGTTTTACATGGCAACTTTCATATTCCCATTTCACTCTGTTGTGTGATGGAACAAATGACGTGACTGAATAGCTGTCCGTCTGCAAAAAATTATTTTGAAAATGGGCAGTTTAAAATTTGTTTTATAAGACCATTTAATGCACATACATTTAGGAAACAAAACTAAGCACTAAACCCTAACTGTTGAAGACAACACTAAATATTTTCCTTGACCTGTGTGGTACTTTGAGAAATTCGTACTTTGTTATAAATAAAAAAGAAGAAAAAGCAATGACTTCCCCTACGATTCTAAGCCTGTTGTTAGTTTCCAAGATGACCTTTGATGTTTTTCTGTGGTTTATATTATAAAGTAGAAATAATTGGACTTGAGCACAAATGATCCCCTTGTTTTTTGGTGTTGCAGCTCAAGAGCAATAAGGTAACAATAGCTGACTTGAGAAACTCCCAGGCTCTGGGTTCTGCACCCTTCCTTGCCATATCTGTGCTGTATATCTTTCTCTACCAATTTCCTAGAGTTGCATTTTTTAAAAGGCAAAAGTGATAAAGTTGTAAAGGCAGAAGTTCAGTTATCTATGACACCAGAAAATAAGTTTGAGAAAAAAATCTAGCTCTTTTAAAGAGGTAGCATCAATTTTTTTTGGTTATTAACAAGACTAGTTCCTCCTGGGGAGTAGCTGAATCTTCTACTGGTTAAAAAGTTGGTTAAGATTAAACATCTTATTTTAACTTAAAACAGATTATATGTATTTGCTGTTTTTTGAAATAGGGATAAATTCTTTCCTTTCCCAATGTTCCTAGCAATTGAACCTTGATTTATCATTTTGTATAAACCATACACATCATGTAGGATCTATAATTTCCAGTTTTTAAAATAAAGAGAGATCTTAATGACAACTGCAGAGGAATCTGAGGGAAGCTTACATCTGTATTTTTTTTTTTATTATAAAGATGTGGGGTACAATTCAGGTTTAGTTATACAAACGTTAATTATGCAGGTACCCTTGTTGATGAGGTATGCCCCCCTCCCCTAGCAGTTTCTCTCAACTGCCAATTCCACCCCCCCCCAACAGTTTCCTACTACTGCCAATTGCTTTCTTATTGTATTATAATTGTTCAAGGTCCACTTTTGAGTGAGAACATATGATACTCTGTTCTTTGTTTCTGTGATAGATCACTGAGTATGGTAGACTCTAAATTCATCGAAGTTGTGGAGAAGTCCATATGTTTGTCCTTCTTTATGGCTACATAATATTCTATTGTGTATAGGTACGACATTTTTTTTATCCAGTCCAGCTTTGATGGGCAGCATGGTTGGTTCCGTGTTTTTGCTATTGTGAACAGAGCTGCAATAAACATACGTGTGCAGGTATCTTTTTTGTAGAATGATTTGAGTTCCTCTGGGTATATTCCCAATAGGGGAATTGCTGGGTCATATGGAAGGTCAATTTCTAGTTCTTTCAGAAATCGCCACACTATCTTCCAAGGAGGTTGCACTAGTCTGCGTTCCCACCAGCAATGTGGAAGCGTTCCTTTTTCTCCACACCCTCGCCAGCATCTGTTGTTGTTTGTTTTATTAATGATGGTCATTCTTACAGGTGTTAGGTGGTATCTCATTGTGGTTTTGATTTGCATTTCTCTGATAATGAGTGAGGCTGAGCACTTTTTCATGTGTCTGTTGGCTGCCCATATATCTTCTTCTGAGAAGTGTCTGTTCATGTCTTTTGCCCACTTTTTAAAGGGGCTGTTTGTTTTTTTCCTTTCGGCCTAGATGTTAGGCCTTTGTCAGACTTCCTTTAAACTTATGGAGGCCATGCATGGTAGCTCACACCTCTAATCCCAGCACTTTGGGAGGCTGAGGCGGGAGGATCACCTGAGCACAGGAGATAGAGGCTGCTGTGAACTGTGATCCATTGTACTCCAGCCAGGGTGACAAGGCGAGACTCTGACTCAAAAAAAAGTTAAACAAATCTAATTTTTATTACATTTTAATTTAGCGTATCCAGCATTTCTCTTTTACAATTTATTTGCTGTATTATTCAGTCTCAGGTTTTATGTCTAGTTTTTTTTTTTTGAAGAATGGAAACCCCTCTAACAATGTTCACTAAACTTTTGGCACCATTTTTTGAAATCTGTTGTAGTTTCCTCTGTTTCTCTGATGCCAGCTCCCAACCAGAGCCATGGGAAACACCATCATTTGGACAACCTGCCGCTGTCCTAGTGATAAACACTCCAGGCTGAGGCTCTCAAGAAACTTTCATGGTGATGACTAGGTACAACCTTGCTGAGATAAGCCCTTAGAAATTTGCATGTGTGTTTACCGTCAGCACTTTTTTAAAAAAAAGTTTCCCCACTATTTTGCAAACATAATTTCAGAGATAATTGATCTTTCTGTCTTGCTAATCTCCGTTTGGCTGCTCGAGGCTGGCCTCAGGTAAACTCTGATTGACGCGAGTGAAATTCATCAGTGACACCATATCCGCTTTTCGTTCTTTGCAAGCCCTGTCTAGTCCTGCCTGTGTTCTGAGGGGAGGCCTCTCTTGCCCTCTCTCTCAGGGCTGCGACCCTTTCTCCAGATTCCTGGCTGTTGAGGTGTCCTCACGGTGCCCTGGAGTTCGGACAGCTGTCCTCCCTCCCCGTTCCACACAGACAGAAATTAAGCTGTGGGGTCCCTATTCCCTCCAGGCTCTGATCTCCTGGCCAGGGTGTTAATAGACTTAACTGGATTAATCAACACTGACTGACTGTGCTCAGCGTGTGGCTTCACACTTCTTTTAGGAAAAACTTTCCTTGAAAAAGAAGTAAAACAAACACATGTGGGATTCAACTAATCCTGCTGAAAGAGGGTTCTTTGTGGCACCCAGCCAGCAGGCTGCTTGCTCTGGGGTAATGAGAGCTCCCTAAGGTGGTCGCTGTCCAGTACCCCATCCCCAGAGACTCTGATTCACTGGGCCTGGACCTGGGCCTTAGTAGTTAAAACATCTCCCAGGTGATTCCGGGCATGGTGGCTCACGGCTGTAATTCCAGCATTTTGGGAGGCTAAGGCTCGAGGATTACCTGTGCCCAGGGGTCTGAGACCAACCTCTTGTCTACAATAAATCAAAAACTAGCCGGGCGTGGTGGCACATACCTGTCATTCCAGCTACTTGGAAGGCTGAGGCAGAAGGACTGCCTGAGCCCAGCAGGTCATGGCTGCGGTGGCTGTGAGCATGCCACTGCACTGCAACCTGGGTGATAGACTGAGACTCAGATTAAAAAAAAAGTCTCCCAGATGAAGTCAGAAGTGGTGGCTTATGCCTGTAATCCCAGCATTTTGGGAGGCCAAGGTGAGAGGATTGCCTGAGCTGGGCGGTTTGAGACCAGCCTGGGCAACTTAGCGAGACCTCATCTCTAAAAAAAAAAAAATTAGCTAAGTGTGGTGGTGCATGCCTGTAGTTCCAGCTACTTGGAAGGTTGAGGTGGAAAGATTGCCTGAGCCAAGCAGGGCGAGGTTGCGGTAGCTGTGAGCATGCTACTGCACTCCAGACTTCGGGATAGTGAGACTCTGGCTCAGAACAAATAAACAACAACAACAACAAAACAAAAACAATTCTCCCAGGTGTTACTGATATGGCTCTTCCCTTTCCTGCTTCAGAATCACCTGGAGGGCTCCCCATACCGGGTTTACTGGCTTCCTACATCATTTCTGGCTCACGAGGTCTGGAGCAGGACCTAATACTTTGCATTTCCAGCAGGTTCCCAAAAGTCTTGATGCTGCTGGTCCAGGGACCACACTTGAGAGCTATGATCTAGTGAAGATTTGAAAATCACTGCCAGGAGAGTCTTGCCTTGCCCAGGAGACACTGCCACCCTCCCCTCCCCCAGAAATACTCTTAAACTTGAGAATGATCAAGGACGTTTACACTTTATCATCATGAGTTCATGAAAGTCCCTTTAATTTTAATTTTTTTTTTTTGAGTCAGAGTCTCACTCTGTCACCCAGACTGGAGTGCAGTGGCACGCTCACAGCCACTGTAGTCTCTACCTGTTGGGCTCAGGGGATCCTTTGCCTCAGTCTTCCAAGTAGCTGAAACTACAGGTGGGTGTGCCACCACGCCTGGCTAATTTTTTAAAATTTATTGTAGAAAGGAGTTCTCGCCATGTTGCCCAGGCTGGTCTCAAATCCCTGAACTCAGGCAGTCCTCTTGCCTCTGCCTCCAAAAGTCCTGGGATTACAGGTATGAAACACCACACCCGGCTCATTTTAACTAAAAAAAAAAATCTTTTAAGGAGTCTGGCATGGTGGCTCATGTAAACCTAGCACTTTGGGAGGCCCGAGCAGGAGGATCACTTGAGCCCAGGAGTTGGAGACAAGAGTCACAACAAAAGCAAAAACTAACAAGCAAAAAACATTAAAAAAAAAGAAACTTAAAAAACAAATAACCCAACTGATAGAGGTTTACCCAAATTTGACAATATTCCTAAAAATTTGTATGATCTCATTCTCAGTAAAGTGTGATATTAAAATATATTTTAAAAAATATCAGTAACAATATTCAATCATATATGCTAGAGGAAAGACTAAATTATATATTTTTTCTTTATTAACAATTATAAAATTGTCGTGTGGAGAGGCAAAGAGTATGTGACAAATAAAAATATAGACAAAAGAACAATAAGGATGCGTCAGAAACTTATTACAAATATTATGTTCTCTCTTCTTGATTTTATGATGTCTACATAGGCGGTTTGCATTTTAAGCAATTTAACACTTGGGCTGGGTGCTGCAGCTTACACCTATAATCCCAGCACTTTGGGAAACCAAGGAGGAAAGATCGCTCGAGGCCAGCGAGACTCCATCTCTACAAAAATTCAAAAAATTAGCCAGGTGTGTTGGTGCACACCTGTAGTCCCAGCTACTCAGGAGACTGAGGTGGGAGAATCTTCTGAGCCCAGGAATTTAAGGCTGCTGTGAGCTATGATTGCATCACTGCACTCGAGCCTGGGTGACAGAGTGAGACCGTGTCTCTAAAAAAACAAAAAACAACAATTACAAACATACAAATAATAATAAAACAACAACAATAATAATATGTTGTGTTTTCTTCATTCTAAATAAATGTTCATTTCAGAATAAATTTTGTTACTGCTTTAGTTAAAGAGAAGCCCTAGATTAAATAACCTCCAGGCCTCACAGAACCTATATTTGCCCTCGATACCACCCATTGTCACTGATTAAACCAGTCCCCTCCTTGACTTGTGGTTAGTTTCAGGGCTCATGGTGTCTCCCTACTGGCTGTGACCCAGGAAGCATGTGGTCCGCTGTTGGCAGTGATCTGAGGTCCCGATGGGAGCCAGCTTAAGCCTGGCAGAGCCGAGATTACCTCAGAGCCTGAGGACTGGCCTTGAAACCGAGCCTACCCCAGGGCCTGCAGGATAGAAGCGCTTTAGTGTTTATTAGTTTATGTATTTATTTATTTTTGAGTCGGGATCTTACTCTGTTGCTCAGAATCCCTGGGCTCAGGCAGCCCTCTTGCCTCTCTTCACAAAGTGCTGGGATTACAGGAGTGAGCCACCGTGTCCAGCTATCATATTTTATATATGATTTTATATTTCGACAATTATTCCTTCACAATATATACAATTTTATAGCCTCCTTCGGTCCTATAATTTCATTTGACCCCAAGGGTTTGGCACAGAAGAGCTTCCACATTTTGCAAATTCAGGGATCTCCTTTTATGTTGTAATCTATGTGAATGGCGGTCCCTGGACTTGTGCAGTGAACAGCCTGTTTGACTGTATGAAGCAGGCATTTGCATCTGGATTCCTGAGCCTTTATGGCAACCTGGAGCATCTTATTGGACCATCCACTTAAAGCAGAGGTCCCCAACGCATGGGCCACAGACGAGTACTGGTCTGTGGCCTGTTAGGAACTGGGCTGCACAGGAGAAGGTGAATAGCGAGCAAGTGAGTGAAGCTTCATCTGTATTTACAGGCACTCCCCATCACTTGCATTACCACCTGAGCTCTGCCTTCTGTCAGATCAGCAGCGGCACTAAATTCTCATAGGAGCCTGAACCCTATTGTGAACTGTGCATACGAGTGATCTAGGTTGCATGCTCCTTCTGAGAATCAAATGCCTGGCGATCTGAGCTGGAGCTGAGGTGGTGATGCTAGCGCTGGAGAACGACTGCAAATGCAGATTAATGCTAGCAGTGAAGTTTGGCTATATAGAGACCATAAATCAATTGCTTGCAGACGCTTATCAAAACCCCTCAGTGAGTGTAAGAGAGTTGATGTACTTCAATTGTACAGGTGCTTTAAGCCAGAATCAGACACTTATTTTAGCCCCTGCATGGCCTGCCCATTATTTTATTTACCACTTCCATTGTGTCTCTCTTTTTTTAAAAATGGTGAGTTCTATACTTATTTCATTATATATTACAATGTATTGATAATAGAAGTAAAGTGCACAATAAATGTTATGCTCTTGAATCATCCCGAAATCATTCTCTCCCCTTCCTGGGTCTGTGGAAAAATTGTCCTTCACAAAACCAGTCCCTGATGCCAAAAAGGTTGGGGACCATAGACTTAAGGGACAGATTTGGGAATAAAAGGCAGAACAAATCTTGCCTGGCTTCCTCCCAGGAACACCATATACCTCCAATAGTCAGCCTTTGTGCCTTTTCCTCGGGCTGGGTTTGTCTGGAGTGCGCCCCACACCTCACAAGGTGACACCTACACCGTCTCTTCACCTTGGGATAATCTGCTGACTCCAGTAGATGGGAAGGGTGTGAAGTAAATTGACCTCGCGGCTGTGTAATGATTGCACTTCATTGTTATATCATTTTGCGCGTTCCAATTTGACTTCCTTCTGCCCGTTTGTCTGGATTGATTTTTCTATCTTCTCATTTTCAGAAATCTATACCGTTATTATCCTTGCCCTATCTCAAGAAACAGTTAATCTTCATGATTCTCATTTTCTTTTTGTCAGAAAATGAAATATTACTCGTAATCCTGTAAAGGAGCCTAAATAATGGCGAAAAGCCAAATTACGTAATCGTTCATGATGGCAAAATATCCTGTTTCTCCAATGGCGAAGATACTCACCTGCTGGTGACTACAGATGTGTTGTTACACAGTTTTAAAATTTTTAGTCCGCTAAGAGTTCCTGCTACTGCTCCTAAGCACCTATTTTATCAGTATAGGATGTGGGTAGATGGAGGAATATCAGAAAAACAGAGCCTCGTTCTCATCTGATAGGATGACGGATTGTGTGATAAATGGCACTACCCTCCTCTACCCTTGGTTCATAAACTTCTAGTTTTCTTTTCTTTTCTTTCTTTTTGAGTCAAAGTCTCACTCTGTCACCCAGGCTGGCGTGCAGTGGCACGCTCACAGTCACCACAGCCTCAACCTGCTGGGCTCAGGTGATCCTTCCACCTCAGTCTTCCAAGTAGCTGGAACCACAGGCGTGTGCCACCATGCCCAGCTAATTTTGTGATTTATTGTACAGACGAGGTCTCGAAATGTTGCTCAGCTTGTCTCAAACCCTTGGCCTCAGGCAATCCTCTCACCTCCACCTCCAAAAGTGCTAGGATTACAGGCATGAGCCACCGTGCCCCTCCTGGCCCACAGAATTTCAAAGAAACTAGTGAAACAGAGGGCCGATAACTTGAGCACACAGAACATATTTTCTGCTCCCTTTGGGTTGTTTGAAAAATAGAATTAGCTGAGCTTTGCGGTAGGCACCTTTAGTCCCGACTGCTCTAGAGGCAGAGAGGGGAGGATTGCTTGAGGCCAGAAGTTCAAGACTAGCCTGGGTGACATAGCAAAATCACATCTAAAAAAAATAGGCTTACCTTTGGTGGCATTCTCTACAGAGGATTTATAGAGTAGAATATGTTTTATAAAAAGTGTTTGTTAATAACTTTACAAAGTTTTCGTATAATTTATTCAGGTATCCAGGTTCCCTGGAATCTCAAAATATAATAATTAATATCTATTCTTTCTCTACATAATATTGATACAAAAGATGGTCTTATTGCAAGACAAATATTAGGTTAGAACAACAATCAAAGTTGGTAAAGCGTAATTCCCTATACCAATTCAAGTAGATAGTGTCTCGCTTTGTTCCTATATATAGGACTAGGATATAAATAGGACTGGGATATATATGAGGGGAACCCCCAAATAACCAGAATTATTACTATTATTATTGTTTTTATTATTATTAAGTTGGAGTGTCACTCTGCTAGAGGGCAGTGGCACGCTCCCAGCTACCACAGCCTGGACCTGCTGGGCTCAGGCGGTCCTTCTGCCTCAGCCTTCCAAGTAGCTGGAACTACAGGCATGCACCACCAAGTCCTGCTAATTTTTTTTTGATTTATTGCAGAGACGAGGTCTTGCCAAGTTGCCCAGGCTGGTCTTGAACCCATGGCCTCAGGTAATCCTCTCACCTAGGCTTGCCAAAATGCTGGGATTATAGGTGTGAGCCACCATGCCCAGCCAAGCAGAGTTATCTTTTGGAGAGTTGTCCCTTGTAGTATAGGCTTTCCTGCTAGGTGAGTATTCTGGCACCCATCAGTGTACCAGCTAACATTGTTGTGAGAGGCTGCATTCAGCTTTAGTGCATTTTTTTCTGAGATTCTTTCAATGCATTTGCCCATTTCATGATGGGTGATTTACAAGCATACCTGCCCACACCATGCTGAGTGTTCAGCAGTTTTTTATTCACCTAATTTTGCCCTGAGTGACTTTTTTTTTTTGTTTCCCTGGATGAAAAAGGTCCTCCGAAGGAAACATTTTGCCGATGTGAAAGAGGTGAAACAAAAAACAGCAGAAGCACCTAAACAGCATGAAAATTGACAAGTTCAAAAAGTGTTTTGAGCAGTGGAAAAAGCATCTCGAGAGCTGTATTGCATCAGATGGAGAGTACTTTGACGGTGACTGAAGCTTCAACATGCAAGAATAAATACACAATTTTTATAAATAAATTCTGGTTCTTTTTGGATCCCCCCTTGTATACAGGACTGGGTTACCCGGTAGCCACCCTGTGGCTTTAAGATGAGAAGCCCAGATTTTTGGGGCCAAGATGGCGACCGGGCAGCGTGGTCTGTGAGACCTCCGTAGAAGAGGACACAGAAAGACTCCAGATATCTCCCAGGGGGCTTGCTCCCCACACGGAACTCGCCCACGGACACCGCAGAGGCATTACAGCAGGCCT
>CAUYQG010101989.1:0-24528 GCA_963574415.1 Tarsius wallacei
TTGCATTTCTATACACCAACAACAAGTAGGCAGAGACCCAAATAAAAAGCACAATCCCATTCACAATAGCCACAAAACAAATGCAGTACCTCGGCATCTTCCCAACCAGAGAAGTGAAAGATCTTTACAATGAGAATTACAAAACACTGCTCAAAGAAATCCAAGAAGAGGCAAACAAATGGAAAAATATTTCATGCTCATGGATAGGAAGAATCAACATTGTTAAGATGTCCATCCTACCAAAGGCAATCTACAGATTCAACACAATACCCATTAAGTTACCAACATCATTCTTCTCAGACCTGGAAACGACAATACAGAAATTCATATGGAAACATAAATGACTGCAAATAACTAAAACAATCCTTTGCAAAAGAAACAAAGCAGGAGGTATCATACTTCCAGACTTCAAACTTTACTAAAAGGCTAGAGTAATCAAAACAGCCTGGTATTGATATAAGAACAGGCACATAGGCCAGTGGAACAGGATAGAGATTCTGGAAGCAAAGCCTCAATTCCTCAACCAACTCATCTTTGACAAAGCCTCCAACAACAACCAGTGGGGAGAGGAGAACTATTTGGTAAATGGTGTTGGGAAAACTGGCTGACCACATGCAGAAGAGTGAAATAGGACCCCTACCTATCACCATACACAAAAATTAACTCTAAATGGATCAAAGACCTAAACGTAAATCCTCAAACTATAAGAATCTTAGAAAGCGCAGGAGATACCCTTATGGAAATGGAACTGAGAACCAATTCCTGTTCAGAACCCTAAAGGCCAATACCTTAAGAAATAAGATAGACAAGTGGGACCTCATCAAATTAACAAGCTTCTGCAAAGAAAAAGAAGCCATCAAGAGAGCAGGGAGGCAGTCCACAGAATGGGAACAAATATTTGCCAACTGTACATCCAACAAAGGCCTAACATCTAGGATCTACAAGGAACTCAAATGCACCAAAAGGAAAAAAAACAAACAGCCCCTTTAAGAAGTGGGCAAAAGACATGAATAGACACTTCTCAGAAGAAGATATATGGGCAGCCAACAAACACATGAAAAAGTGATCAACCTCACTCATCATCAGAGAAATGCAAATCAAAACCACATCGAGATACCACCTAACCCCAGTAAGAATGGCCATCACCAATAAAACAAACAACAACAGGTGTTTCGAGGATGTGGAGAAAAAGGAATGCTTCTACACTGCTGGTGGGAATGCAGTCTAGTACAACCTCTTTGGAAGACAGTGAGGAGATTTCTAAAAGAACTAGAAATTGACCTTCCATATGGCCCAGCAATTCCCCTATTGGGAATATACCTGAAGGAACTCAAATTATTCTACAAAAAAAGAAACCTGCACACATATGTTTGTTGCAGCTCTAGTCACAATAGCAAAAACATGGAACCAACCATGTTGCCCATCGAAGCTGAACTGGATTAAAAAAATGTGGTACATATACACAATGGAATATTATGCAGCCATAAAGAAGGACAAATGTATGGATTTTGCAGCAACTTGGATAGATTTGGAGTCAATCATACTCAGTGATTTATCACAGAAACACAGAACCGAGTTCCATATGATCTCACTCATAAGCTGACCTTGAACAGTTACAATGCTATAAGAAAGCAATTGGCAGTAGTGGAAAACTATCGGGGGAGGGGGGTGGGATTGGCAGTTGAGGGAAACTGCTAGGGGATGGAGGGGCATACCCCATCAACAAGGGTACCTGCATGATCAATGTTTGTGTACCTAACCCTGAAATGTACCCCACATCTTTACAATAAAAATTTTTTTAAAAATCTAAAATAAGACAACAATTACCAACCTTGCCAATTCTATTCAATATAGTAACATTCAAAGCAATTAGCCAAAAGAAAGAAAGAAAAAGCATCCAAACTGGATGTTAAGCTGTTCCTCTTTGCAGATTGCAGAATCTTATATAAAGAAAACCCTAAGGACTCCGCCTTTTAAAAAAAAAACTGTTAGAATTAACAATCAAATTTAATAAAGTGGCAGATATAAAATTAGCATGCAAAAATCAGTAGCATTTCTATACACAAATGGTGAACAATCTGAGAAAGAAAGCAAGGAAACAATCCCATTTACAATAACTACAAAAAATATATATACTTAGAAATACATTTAACCAAGCAAGTGAAAAATCTATACACTGAAAACATTGATGAAAGAAATTAAAGAAGACACAGATAAATAGACATCCTGCATTCATGGATTGAAAGAATTAATATTGTTTACATTCTTATACTGCCAAAACTGATCTACAGTTTCAATGCAATCCCTATCAAATTAACAATGACATTCCTCACAGAAAATTTTTAAAGAACTTTAACATTTGTATGGTACCACAAAAGACTCCAAATAGCCAAGGAAATCTTGAGGAGGGAAAAAACTTTGAAACATCACACTACCTAACTTTGAAAGACACTACAAAGTTATAGTAATCAAATCAGCATGAGACTGGGAGAAAAACAAATTGACCAGAAAACAATAGAGAACCCAGAAATAAGTTCACACAATTACAACCAACTGATTTTTTGACAAAGGCACCAAGAACATACATTGAGGAAAGAACAACCTCTTCAATAAGTATATTGAAAAAACTGAATATCCACATACAGAAGAAGGAAATTAGACCCTTCTCTTACATCATATAACAAAACCAATTCAAAATAGATCAAATGTAGATCTGAAACTATATAATTCCTAGAAGAAAACAAACATACAAAAATTTCCATGAATTGATCAGGCAATGACTTTTTGACATGATCCCCCAGAGCACAGGCAACAAAAGCAAAATAGACAAATAAAATTGCATCTAACTGAAAACTTCCACACAGTAAAGGAACAATCAACAGCATGAAGAGATAACCTACAGAATGGGCAGAACTTAATAGCAAGAAATCAATTAACCTGATTTTTTTTTTTGAGTTGGAGTCTCACTCCCTCGCCCAGGTTGGAGTGCAGTAGCACACTCATGGCCACTCCAGCGTCGACCTGCTGGGCTCCAGCAATCTTTCTGCATCAGCCTTCCAAGTAGCTGGAACTACAGGTGTGCGCTACTAAATTAAATTTTTAAATTTATTGTAGAGATGAGGTCTCGCTAAGTTGCCCGGCTGATCTCGAACCTGCGGGCTCAGGCAATCCACTCACCTCGACCTCCCAAAGTGCTGGGATTACAGGCTGAGTCACTGAGCCCAGGCAGCTTGATTTTAGAATGGGAAAAAAACTAGAATAGACATATTCTAGAAGAAAGATACACAAACAGCCAACAACTATATGAAAAAATGTAATTCAAATTAGCTGCAATGAGATATCACCTCATACATAGTATGGTGGCTATCACCAAAAAGAAAAAATATAACAAGTCTGTGGGAGGGATCCAAGATGGCCACCATGGAGCAGTAGACCAGCACCTCTCTCCCTCCCTGTTGGAGGCAGAGAGTAGGGCACAGCTGTTGTTAGATGCAAGCATCCTGAACAGTTTTGACCAGGTAAAACACCCTGCACCCAGCACAGGTCTCTTCAAACACAAAGAAACCAGAAAGCAGAGTGCTGCCAGGGCAAACGCTGGATTCCAAGCACCTGATCCCCTGACATGAACCAGGCTGCACAGGAAGTGTAGCCCTGCCCTGTGTACTAGAGGGGGTAAGTGATCCTGAAACACTCTGGTTGGTTCCCCATCACCTTACTCCCCAGCCACACATGAGTTATTAATTCCATGTGAGAGGAGTCCTGGTCAGGGCACAGCAGAGGGTGATCATATCCCAAACAAATTGGGAAAACTTCTGAGTGTGAGCCTTCTGCCAATGAAGCCCAGCAGTCATCACACAGGCTGGGAAATGTTTCCTGCAGATTAAATTTAGTTGGCACCCACCTGCAGTCATCTGGCAGCCAACCCCACCCCAGATCAGAAAGGATCACCTGCCAGCCATGTGTGCTCACAGAGCAGATCCCCCCTGTGGCAGGGAGCTCACTCTCTTTCAAGTGCTCAGCACAGATTTGAACATGGAGTGAGCAACATGAAAGACGACCAAAGTCATTCCCACTTTGGGGGCCTTTTTCCTATGTTTTTGACAGACTAGGTTAGTCTCACATTTTGGTCTTCAAGCTCTGAGATTCTTTCCTCTGCCTAATTAATCCTGCTTCCTAAGTTTGTTATTGTGTCTTTAACTTCCAGGACGTAGTTCTTCACTTTCAGTATTTCAAAATGGGCCCTTTTGAAATTGGCCATTCCAGTGGGAAGATATCTTGGCCTTCCTCTGAGAAGGTATTTGGGCTATAAACTGCAAACTAGCAGAAAGGGGGCCCATCCCCCCACCCATTCCCTGCAGAGTAATTGCAAGGGGTCTCAAAACCAACCCATCCAACTGGACTAAACACAGGGGAAAAACTCTGCAACAGAGGTGACTTTTTCAGGATGGAGTATGGAGCAGAAGTGAGTGCCACCCCCCCTCACTGAATAATCTATATTGAATGACAGAACAGAGGGACATTAAGTAGCTTCAAAGCAACAAAATCAAAGAGGAAAGATATAGAGAGGGAAGAGTTATTCTTCACAAATATGAAAGAATTTTAAAAAATAACCCATAGGAAATCTTCAGTCATAAAGAGACAACACCCAAAAAAGCAACTATCAGTGCACAAGCAATGGAATCCCCTGTCCCTGATGAGAATCACAGAATTCAGAGATTAAATGACTAAAAGCAATAAAAAGAACTGTGAGAAATTAGAAGCAAAACTCACTGAAGTTGTACAGGAAGTAAAAGCAAAAAGACCCATTCTGAAATGCTGAAAATGAAGAACTACATCCTGGAAGTTAAAAACACATTAACAAGCATAAGAAGCAGTATCAAGCAGGCAGAAAAAAGAATCTCACTGCTTGAAGGCCAAAATATGGTACTAGCTCAGTCTGTCAAAAACAGAAAAAAGTCCCCAAAAGCATGAGCAAAGCCTTTGAGAGATGTGAAATTATGTCAAGAAGCCAAATCTATACCTGATTGGTGTCCCTGAGGCAGAAAGGGAAACTGAGAACACCACAAAGCAAGCATTCCATGAGGCCATCCAAAAAAGCTTTTCGCATCTCACTAGAAAGGCTACCATTCAAATGCAAGAGATTCAGAGAATCTCCACAATGTATCACATGAGAAGACCATCTCCAAGACACAGAGTAATATGCCTACACAAAGTAAGCATGAAAGAAAATATACTAAAGACAGTAAGAGAGAAAGGTCAATTCACCTACTGACGAAGACCCATCAGAATGGCTCAAGACTTATCTGCAGAAACACTATAAGCCAGAAGGGACTGAACTCTCATTTTTAACATTCTCAAATATAAGCAATTCCAGTCAAGAATTGTCAACCCCACCAAGCTAAGCTTCATCAGTGACAGAGAATTAAAATCCTTTCCAGACATCCAATCCCTAAGAGAATATGCTCTAAGAGAATATCCAGATCAGCCCTTCAAGAGATGCTTAAGAAGGTGTTGAACACAGAAACAAAAGAGTGGTCATACCCATCAAAAAGAACAGGCATGCACAGAGTTAAAAGAGCATATAGATCATTCACAGAAATGAAAATACACACTTATATAAATGTAAAAGTAAAAAGGAAGCAAAGCCTTCACCTTACTCCCCAGCCACACATGAGTTATTAATTCCATGTGAGAGGAGTCCTGGTCAGGGCACAGCAGAGGGTGATCATTTCCCAAGCAAATCAGGAAAACTGCTGAGTGTAACCCCTTAAATGCCCTAATCAAGTGTGAACAAATGTTAAGGGAAAGACAGGGGTGAAAAGAACTAATTTTTCCAGTTGGGATTTGAAATGCTGTTAAAGAATCAATGGCCACCTAATTGTACCACTCATCAGCTACAGTTATACTCTCTTACAACCTAAATGAGTTTGTCTTTTTATGACAGATGATACCTCATGGCCTATTCATTTCCTCATCTGTTGGAGTTGAGATGTTTGAGCGGTTAGATCTTCCTAATGTGGATCAACAGGCTTAGCTTTGTTCCAATATGAGCTGACTACGGTCTTTTCAAACCTCAAACCAAAGAAATTTGACCTTCAATCTAGAGAATACTCTGCTATGTGGCCACAGTTCAAGAACACTTTGAGAACCGTTGTGACCATGACAATCTACCAATCAATGTGGCAGCTGTGTGTGGCAGGGTCATAAAAGAATGTTAGAGTAAGCTTCATTGCTCTATTGAAAAGCACATATGTTAGTGAATTAATGCAGGCAATGGGAAGAGGAAAAGTGTGCATGTGTGAGAAATATCAACCACCAAGTGTCATGAGCATGTCAAGCATCCTAGAATAAAACTGTTAAGATGTGGAAAATACATGATTTTCATAGAGTATACATCATTTATGTTGAAAATGATATTGCAGTTCTATTGGGTGCATGCTCATAAACTAAACTCTTCTGGCAAATCCAAATTATTTCTAAATATAGATGACCTGAAAACCTTAGCCACTGAATACAGCCACATTTCAGAAGTGCCACATATTACTGCAGCCATATTGATTATGTTGACCCAAAAATCAACTTCAGTAATAGCAAAATATTATAATTTCTTTTTTCAAATAATTTAATTAAAAAACAAATGAAACCTGTGAGTATATAAAAAGTATTTTATTGATACACCTTTACATAATCATGTGTATAGGTTATTTATCTGCCCCAGTAGATGTGTACATGTAATTTCTCTGTCCCGATGGATTGTCAATGTATTCTTCAAAACAAGTGAAGTAATTAATTTGTAATTATAAGTGAAGTAAGTATCATCCCAAATGACCCAACCCTCACTTAACTAAGATTTGCTGTTTAGTAACAATTCCTTGGTGCCTATCTTAAGTGTTACAGTAGATTTATCAGTAGTTTATCTTATTTTTTAAGGATACAGAAATATTTGATTCTTTCAAATGTACCAGAAGTTACGAGTTGTTTATTTTAAGAAATTTATTAGCAATTAAGAATCTATGTGCTGTATAAGTAGTGCTTGGTACTTTCCCCACATTGTATATTTTAACACAATAATCAAGTGAGGTATGTATTATTTTCTTCTTTTTACAGGCAAGGAAACAGAAGATAAAAAGGTTTTTGTAACTTGCCCATGATTCTATGAACTGTGAGAGGCAGAGCTAGAACTGATACCAGATTTGGATGCCTGTAGAGTTCATATTTTTGCACATTGCTTTGCCTTCCATGATAGCAACTATATTCCAATAGGAAAATACTTGTGTCTTTCACACATTTATTTTAAGAATATGTTCATTCCTTTCTGACTTGGGTCTTTGTCTAGATAAATTTAGACACATAATCCTAGTAATATTAATACCATAGCCTGCCATTGTCATGATTGTCATTTAACTTTGAATAAAACTCAATAAAATATTTGGCTGTTAGCATGGTTTTCAATAGTATATATACTTTCTTATTCTTCAAGTAGAGGATCTTGAAGAAAAAGCAAATTATTCTGAAGAATATGTTGGTCTTTAGAGTCATAGGAAAGAATGAATATGACTAACATATTTTCCCCCTTCTTTGATCATGTGTTGTATTTGGAACAAAGGAACCATTATTCTGAAATGCTAATTAATCTTTTTTTTTTTTTCAGTAAAGCTCCTACTTCTCCAGTCTGCCTACTTCCATTACTACCTTCCTAATCCCTCTTTCTGCCTCCTGCCCCCCAAATAACCCATCAAATGTCCCCACTCCTTATTTCCCTGTAGGTGCTTATTAAAACTGGTGAAACTGTAACAGACCTAATGCAGATCCACAAATACTTTCATTCACCTTCTATTCAATTCTAGTGTATAATGATATCCAGATTCTTCTTATTGCTTCACATAACCCCATAAGTATGAAAGGGTAGAACGTGTAGAAGATAAGTCTTGGGATACTTTACAAAATATCTAGGATGTTTAGCTCATAACAATTGTAAAAATTCTGTCTGGCCTTTTAATCTTGAATAGAGACACCAGCTAGCTCTTGGTGTGAGTTATTTTAACTAAGGGTGTGGTGTTTTATTTAAGGAAAAGGAGCAAATTATAAAGAAAGAAATGTTAAACTTAACTTTATATATATATATTTTGCCTAATCAACTATATAAATAGAGGCAGCATTACTAAGATAGAGGACTCTGGGGCAGAGGCACATTTAGAGGACTCTGGGGCAGAGGCATATTTATGTTATTTACAGTTCATGTTTAAGCGTTGCTTTAAATATCCTTCTATGTGTCTCCTGTGCACATAGGCATTAGACTTACTCTAAAGTATATAAATAGGATGAAAATAGCTTGATTTTGAGATAATTGAGTCTTCAGTTTTATATTATGAAATTTGAAAAGAAAATTTGAGTGCGCAAAGTATTCTATAGGTTAGGCAAAGTTGCCATTTTATTTTATTTTTATTTTTATTTATTTTTGAGTTGGAGTCTCACTCTGTCACCCAGACTGGAGTGCAGTGACCGCTCCCGGCCACCGCAGCCTCGACCGGCTGGGCTCCGGCGATCCTTCCGCCTCAGCCTTCCAGGTAGCTGGAATTACAGGCGCGCACTACCACACCCGGTTAATTTTTTTTTGATTTATTGTAGAGATGAGGTCTCACCAAGTTGCCCAGGCTGGTCTCGAACCTACGGGCTCAGGCAATCCATTTACCTCAGCCTCCCAAGGTGCAGGATTACAGGCTGAGTCACCAAGTCCAGCAAAGTTGCCATTTTAAATATTGAATTATAGGATCATATTTAGATATACAAATTAATTGTGCAGTCATTTCCACCAATTTTATCTCTTCTGATCTTGGGTTTAATAGGAACCATTAAAAATGGATACATGAAAATGGATGCTGAAAATGATACAGCAGTAACAGAATTCATTATTTTGGGATTAACAGACAATCCTAAGCTATGTGCCACCTTCTTTGTGGTTTTTCTAGTAGTTTATATAGTTACCATAATGAGAAATGTCAGCATAATCCTCTTAATCTGAAACAGTCCACAGTTTCACACTCCAATGCATCTGTTTCTCAGCCATTTCGCCTTTGTGAATATTCCACTTTGGTTACACCTATCATGCTCATCAATTTCTTAAGAGAAAAAAAAAAGACCACTCCCATCACCAGCTGTATAGCCCAACTTGACTCTGATGCCATTTTTGAACTACAGAGTGATTTCTGCTGGCCACCAAAGCCTATGATCACCATGAGGCCATCTACTCACCCCTTTTCTACTCTACCCACATGTCCCCAACAGTGTGCTTCCTCCTCCTGGGGACTTCCTACCGGCAGTGGACTGGTGAACTAGTTGAAAGGAAAATTGGGGGCATAGGCAACAGATAGGGAGAATACCACGTGAAGGTAAAGACTGAGATCTGGGTGATGCTTCTGCATGCCAAGGAACACCAGAGATTGCCACCAAACCACCAGAAGCTAGGTGAGAAGCCTGGATCAGATTTATTTATTTATTTTTTTAAATTTTAATTTTAAAGATATGGGGTACAATTCAGGGTTAGGTATACAAATGTAGATTATGCAGGTACCCTTGTTGATGAGGTGTGCCCTCCCCTTCCTTGGAAGTTTCCCACTACTGCCAATCTCACCTCCACCCCACTCTCCTGGCAGTTTTCCACTACTGCCAATCCCTTTCTTATAATATTATGATAGTTGATCGAGGTCCGCTTATGAGTGAGAACATATGGTACTCTGTTCTGTTTCTATGATAGATCACTGAGTATGATAGACTCTAAATCCATCCACGTTACTGTGAAGTCCATATGTTTGTCCTTCATTATGGCTGCATAATATTCCATTGTGTATATATACCACATTTTTTATCCAGTTTTAATGGGCTGCATAGTTGGGTCCATGTTTTTGCTATTGTGAATATAGTTGTAATAAATATGTGAGAACAGATTTATTGCCACAGCCCTCAGGAGGAGCCAACCCTCCAATACCTTGATCTTAGACTTCCAGCTTCCAGAGTTGTGAGAATACATTTCTACGTTTGAGCCACATAGGTTATGGTGCTTTGTTATTGCAACCCTAGCAAACTAATAACATTGTCTAATTTTCCCCTCAAAATTCACATTAGCTAATTTACTTTTTCCAGGAAAGGAGGACTGAGGGCTTGGAAAGATACCGAATGTGTTACGTTACTGGATGCCCCTATAAAAGAGGGAAAAGGAATGTCAGGAATGGTGAACGCATTTCCTCCCCCAAAAGTGAGTCAATAAGCAAGGATCAACAATAATGATAATATCCATATTGGTATAATAAAAAAACTCCTTTTGTAAGTTCTTTTTAAGGTTCCCATTAACTGCGGATTGTAGATTGCTTCTCAGAAAGTGTTTGCACTGGGAGGAATTTTAAAAGATCCTAACCTGTTTTGTTGTTAAAACGTTCACACATTTCTGATATGGATCAAGATTTAGTAGGTCATAGACATTTCTCAAGATTCTGTAAAACATCTATAGCAGAGTATTGGAGGAGATTAAAATAAAGTTGTAAGAGGTAGCATCCTGAGAGTGATAAGTTGTTGTATATTATGATTGGGGAAGTAGTTATACAGGAGTGTACCAAATCAGTGCTGCAAGAGGCTAAAATCTCTGTTCAGACCTTTAGCGTTCCACTGCCTGCTTTGTGCTTGGTGTTTTGGAATCCTGCCAGCCCATGTGCAGCTAAGGGGGAGTTAAATTTCTTAACAATAAGTTACACACAGAATTTCAGGCTCGCCTCTTTACAGTTTCTTCCCCTGCAGAATCTTGACCTTTCAAGTCTTAGCTGTGTACCCACCCTGTCTTACTGCCAAAAGCCCCAGACCCACGCTTTTTTGCTTAGCTTCTATTCTCATGCATACATTTGTGAAGATCAAGGAAATCTTCACTTGGGAAATGATATTTAAACTGAGATGTAAAAAAGAATCAGAGTTCCTGGCCATTGACAATTGGAAATGCATTTGCAGAAACTTTGGTGGGTAGATGAAAATAGTGATATGGGAGGTGGACCCAATTAGCCTCAGCTCCAAGTACAGTGTCTGGTACAGAGCAGGCACTTACCAAATTTCTATTTGTCAAATATTAACTTTACTTGAATAAATACCTATGTAGTATTTCCCACATTTATAGCACTAGGCTATGAACTAAAGATACAAAGTTAAATGTGCCACGTATTTTTCTTTCAGGAAGTTCACAATAATCAAATAAATGTTTCTTAAAATTCAATGGTCCATTCAAGTGTTATGAACAAAGTGCTAGATGCCATGGTTCTTAACAGCAACTTCATTGACATTTGTGAAGGGCAATGCTTCATTGTGTGTTTGTGTGACTGTGTATTGCAAAACATTCAGAATTCCTGAACTCTATCTACTCTAAACTGATAGATTCTTCAGGTCTATGAACAATAATTTTATACACACACACATACACACACACATACACACATACACACACACACACACATTTCCAAACAACCTCCAAACATTTCTAAACAAAGAGAGTTCAATCTTGAATTGGGAACAACTTTTAAGAAAAATACACAGAAGAGAACAATTTATTATATCTAATGGAGTCTGGGAAAGTCTAGTAGACCTAATCTATTTGGACCTTTAATCAGTCAGATTTGGTCTTTCTTATAAGCTCAAAAATGAGGTCCTCTTAGGCCAGATGGTAGTATAAATCAGCAGGTATGGGCAAGGGAGATTAGACCCAGCAGACTGCATCATATGCAAGATACATCATAAAAGATAACCAAGAATTCTATTGGTCATTTGGGCTCTACATACTGTCATCTACATAACTCTGAGTAGCAGAGATTTTACTCAGATATGCTTCTTTGCCCACCCCCACCCCCCCAAAATAGCAGACTTTTGACTCTCAATTATACCACAGATTCTCATTGTACAATTCTTCAGTGGGGCAGGCTTCTCCCTTAGTAAGGAACTAGATTGTTTTTATATTCTGGGTTTATTTCTTGGTTTTCTTTTATCACTTTTTTCCCCTGTCTCTGATTGTTAAGCTGATGTCAAGAGACGTTTCATTCTTATTTTCTCCTAAAACAGGAAGACTATCATGTATAGTGTGCACCTACAGACAATTTTGGTGATCTCTGCCCTTGTCCCATTCCTGGTCTGCTTCAATTTCCAGACACTTGGGCCTTGTCTAGAGGTACACTAACTTGTCAAACCCTCCTGGATGCATGTAATTCAGACCTAAAATCAGCAGTCCTTTTTTTTTTTTTTTTACATTATAGAAAGTAAATTAAAGAAAGAGAGAAAGAGGAGATTCACCTCCCCAAGGTAGGGGAAGGGGTCAAATCTTAAGAAAACATGACCTGGCCATAGCTCAAAAAGCATATGGCCACACTGTAGCTCAACAAGGCAATGGCGGTGGCAATGACCTAGCAATGGCCAATCAGCAGTCTTAATGCTTCTGACAAAAGTGGGACACAGAAGAATACCTGCTCTGACCCTGGCTTCTGGGCACAAAAGAGCCTTTTGCCAACTGCCTCATGGCTGCTACTATCTTATGGCTGTTTAAATATTGAAACTGAAATGTTGAATTCATATATGATTTTATATGCAGTCAGGCATCGCATAACAATGTTTTGGTCAGCGATGGACTAAACATACTGCAAGAGTCCCAAGAGATTATAATGGAGCTGAAAAATTCCTGCTGTCTAGTGACATCATAGTCATCACAACATTGTAGAACAATGTGTTACTCACATGTTTGTGGTGGCGTAAACAAATCTACAGCACTGCCAGTCATATAAAAGTATGGCACATAGAATTATGTATAGTGCATAATACTTGATAATGATTATAAATGTTACTGATTATGTATTTATTATACTTTACTTTTTAGAGTTATTTTAGAGCATATTCTCTCTATTTATTAAAAAAAGTTACGTGTTAAACAACCACAGGCAGGACCTTCAGGAGATATTCGAGAAGATGGCATTATTATCACAGGAGATGACAGCTCCATGTGTGTTATTGCCCTTGAAGACCTTCCAGTGGGACAAAATTGGGAGATGGAAGACAGTGATGTTGATGATCTTGACCTAATGTGTGTGTTTGTGTCTTAATTTTCAACAAAACCATTTAAAAATTAAATTAGCGATAGAAAATGCTTATAAAATAAGGATATACAGAAAGAAAATATTTTTTCTACAGCAGTATAATATGTTTGTGTTTTAAGCTAAGTGTTATTACAAAAGAGTTCAAAGGTTTTAAAGATTTTAGTTTATAAAGTAAAAATGTTATAGTAAGCTAAGATTAATGAGTGTATTCTAAGTGTACAGTGTCAATGCTTATAAAGTCTATAGGAATATATAGTAATGTTTTAGGTCTTCACGTTCACTCACCAGTCACCCACTAACTCACCCAGTGCAACTTCTGGTCCCGCAAGTTCCATTTATAAGTGCCCTGTACAAGGGTATCATTTAAAATCTTTTATACCTTATTTTTACTATACCTTGTATTTGTTTTGTATTTGTTTTGCTGTGTTTTAGTACTTACCATTGTGTTACAATTGCCTACTGTAGTCAATACAGTAACATGTTGTATAGGTTTGTAGCTTGGAGCAATGGGCTATATCATAGAGTGTGCAATAGGCTATACCATCTAGGTTTGTGTAAGTACACTCTATGATGCTCCCACAACAACAAAATTGTCTGTCGATGCATTTCTCAGAACATATGCCCATTGTCAAGTGCTGCATGATGGTATTATAAAGTTTTATATATTATATGCATTATGATATATACTTATAAAAAGAAAGTAATATATATATATTCACACAAATATTTAGATTGTTAAGATACACTTTCTTTTTAAAGTATTTTTCTTTATTTTATTTTAAAGATATGGGGCACAAATTAGGATTAGGTACATAAATGGTCTACATACAAGTGAAGTTTGGGCCTCCAATTGGTCTTCACTTCCCCTGGTTTAAGATCAGGTACTCTTAGTGATGTTATATACCACCCCCCCCACCACCACCCCATCAGTTTCCTGCTACTGCCAATTCCTCTCTTGTAGTATTGCGATAAATGTTCAGGACCCACTTGTGAGTGAGAACATGTGGTATTCAGTTCTTAGTTTCTGTGATAGATCACTAAGTATGATAGACTCTAAATCCATCCAAATGGCTGTGAAGTCCATAACTTTGTCCTTCTTTATGGCAGTGTAATACTCCATCGTGTATATGTACCACATGTTTTTTTATCCAGTCCATTTTCAATAGGCAGCAGGGTTGGCTCCATGTTTTTGCTACTGTGAATAGTGCTGCAATAAACATGTGTATGCAGGTATCTTTTTTGTAGAATGATTTCAGTTCCTTCGGGCACATTCCCAGAAAGGGGATTGCTGGGTAGTATGGAAGGTCAATTTTTAGTTCTTTTAAAATCACCACACTGTTTTCCAGAGCTTAAACTAATTTACATTCTTGCCAACAGCGTAGAAGTATTCCCTTTTCTCTGCATGCTCACCAGCTAGGTTGCTAACATATACTTTCTGACAAAAGCTGTTGTTCTTTAGACTCAGCATAAAAATACTATACAGAAAAGTTGGCGCCATGTGTATAGATTAACTTTTCCTTTGATTTATTCACTTTTTTCTATATACTTTATCACAACATGTTTTAATGTATAGATACTTCTGGGGCTCTTTAGTTTCACCTATTTTCTTCATAGACTTTATTTACTTCATTAGAAAAAAAATTTCTCTTAAAATGTGCAGAGATGATAGCACTAGTGGACATTGTTTTTAAAAAATTCAAGTATGAAATGGGAACGTCTCAAGAAAATAGCTGAGAAGTGACACTATATTCTAGCCTCACAAGCAACTTAAATCTTTTTACTGATTTTCAAATGTGGATTAATTACAGCTTTTCTCTTATGATAGTCAATCTTTTGTTTGTTTTTGAGTCTCTGCTGTCCAGGATGGAGTACAAAGGCATGATTACGGTTCAACATAGCCTAAACCTCCTACGCTCAGGAGATCCTTCTGCCTCAGTCTCCCAAGTAGTTAGGACTACAGGCGCACACCACCATGCCTGGTTATTTATTTTAAATTTTTTGTAGAGACGAGGTCTTGCTATGTTGCCTAAGCTGGACTAGAATTCCTGGGCTCAAGAAATCCTCCCACCTTGGCTTATCAAAGTGCTGGATTACAGGCATGAGCCACTGCACCTGGCTCTGATAGTCAATTTTGAGTAAACATTTTGCAATTTTGAGTAAACATTTTGCAATATGTTGTAAGAAATATTTAGATAGCAGTATTCAGGTAGAAAGGGATATCAGTGTTGGAGACTGAGTGGGGGCACTTCTTCCAGTGGCCTAATGAATCAAATTAGGGTTGGATATCTCTTTCCCTAGGTTATTTTACCCAGAGGAAATACCTAAAACACACTTCTGTAATGTCTTTCCAGTACTATAACTCCTTGCCATTTTCAATGCCCTATGTAAATTTTGGTGTATAACCCCATTGGAATTCCTGTGACAGATGTAGAAATATTCTTTCTGTTCTACTCTAATCTTAGTTTTAGAACTTGAAAATGTTTTAAATACTATAAAAGTAGTTCATGTTTTTATGTACATTTAAAAAATGCATAAATACAGCAGAAAATAAGAATAGAAAAAATTTAAATCTCAACACTGGTGAATGCCATCTATTTGTCTTCCCAGGTCTACTTTCTACCCATTTCAACCTTAACATAATCCCAAGCAGCTGACCCATATCGATTGTACCAACAGACTCTTTTGCTTGTGGCTTCTGGTTTGGTTAGTCAGTGGGAGACACTGGCAGAGGTGACTGAGGGTTATGTATTTCCCTGACTCTTTGCCTTCTGAGTCACATGGGTGGGCTATGACCTTCCACCAAATGCCACAGCTTCTGATGGGTGGTCCTCTCATCACAACTCTCCAGGAACCAATAATTGACCATTCTTTACCCCTTCAAGTCTAGAACTGATTACTATCATTACTTGAAGCATTTTCTAAACCCTGCCCACAACTTTGTAAATTGCCTGTTTACTAAATTCCCCTCAATTATCCAGACTGAATGGGCCATGTATTTTGTTCAGATAACCAGGATGATATACTATTTTTCACTATTTATTTCTTGCTAATACCTCAATGTTTATTCTTCCAAATTTATCTTTTGTAAAAACATACTTTTCTTTTTACAAAGGTAAAGTTATGGCATATTGTATACTATACTATACTATACTATATAGCCATAGCTCAAAGAGCCACATGGCCAGAACTGAGTTTAGTAAAGCAATGATAAATAAATACATTTAGCTCAAAGAGCCACATGACTATCATTGTTTTCTTAGCTTTGGTCCCTTCCCTACCTTGGGGAAGTGAATCTCCTCTCTCTCTAATCTCTCTCTCTAATTTACTTTCTAAATATACTGTATTTTCTAATCTAAAAAAAAAGCATTCCTTTTAATTATGAAAATAGACAACAAACTATAGTTGCAGTAACAAGGCTGTCACCATAGAAATGACAGATATCTCATGTCACACTATAGTTGTTGAGGATATTTTGAATTATCATTCACACTTATCATTATTTCAGTATTACAAGAGTGATTAGACTCATCACTATCTTGCATAGAAGGTCCTAACAAATAAGCAAATATAATATCACAAACTTGTGTCTTAAAAATATATTGAAACAATAGGAGGAGGAGGCAAGATGGTGACAGAACAGATCAGAGTGTGAGAGTCTCTGCAAAAGTGAATGTCCATAAAGACTGTCTGCGTGAGTGGGTGTGTGCCAGTGGATGAGGGAAAGGCCGTCTGAGGGGAGACTTGGGCTCATGCACCCAGAGTTCTCCTCTGGAGGGGACTGCAACCCACCACTGTCCTGAGATTGGAGTTCACGGATTGGAAGAATCGACATTGTTAAATTGTTCATCCTACGGAAGGCAATCTACAGATTCAATGTAATATCCATTAAATTACCAGCAGCATTCTTCTCAAACCTGGAAATGACAATATAGGAATTCACATGGAAATATAAATGACCATGAATAACCAAAACAATCATCAGTCAAAAAAAAAAAATGCAGGATGTATCACACTCCCAGACTTTAAATGTTATTATAAAGTTACAATAATCAGAACAGCCTGGTATTGGTAACAAAACAGGCATATAGACCAATGGAACAGGTTAGAGGTTTTAGAAGCAAAACCTAAATTTTTCAACCAACTCATCTTCGACAAAGCCCTCACCATCAACCACTGGGGAAAGGAGAACCTATTCAGTAAATGGTGTTGGGAAAACTGGCTGACCACATGCAGAAGATTAAAACAACACCCCCACCTATCACCAAAAACAAATGTCAACTCTAAATGGATCAAAGACCTAAATGTAAAACCTCAAACTATAAGAACCTTAGAAAATACCCTTATAGACACCCTTATAGAAACTGGAACTGGCAACCAATTCCTGATCAAAACCCCAAGTGCCCATGCCATAAGAGATAAGATAGACAAGTGGGACCTCATCAAACTGACAAGCTTCTACAAAGCCAGAGAAACCATGGACAGAGTGAAGAGACAGCCCACTGACTGGGAAAAAATATTTGCCCACTGTATGTCTGACAAAGGCCTAACATCTAGGATCCATAAGGAAAGAAGACATATGAACAGCCAAGAGATACATGAAAAAATGCTCAGCCTCACTAGTCACCAAAGAAATGCACATTAAAACTCCACTGAGATACCACCTACCTCCAGTCAGGATGACTATCATCAATAACTCAAAAAACGACAGATGCTGGAGAGGATGCAGCAAAAAGGGAACACTTCTACACTGTTAGTGGGAATGTAAACTAGTCCACAGTGTGGCAATCCCTAACAGATCTAAAAATCAACCTTCCATACAAGCCCGCAATCCCCCTTACTGGGAATATACATGGAAGAACTCAAAACACGTATAAAAAAGATACCTGTGGCCTGGCTCAGTGGCTCAGCCTGTAATTGCAGCCCTTTGGGAGTCTGAGGTGAGTAGATTGCCTGAGCTCGTGGGTTCGATACCCGCCTGGGCAACTTGGCGAGACCTCATCTCTACAATAAATCAAAAATTAGCCAGGCATGGTAGTGCGTGCCTGTAGTTCCAGCTACTTGGAAGGCTGAGGTGGAAGGATTGCCAGAGCTCAGCAGGTCGAGGCTGCAGTTGCCGGAAGCGGCCACTGCACTCCAGTCTGGGTGACAGAGTGAGACTCCAACTCAAAAAACCCCCCAAAAAACAAAAGAAAAAAACTCAAAAAAACCAGATACCTGCACACGTATGTTTATCTCAGCATTGTTCACAGTAGCAGGAACATGGAACCAACCATGCTACCCATCAAAAGAGGACTGGATACAAAAAATGTGGTATATACATGATAGTATATTATGCAGTCATAAAGAAGAACAAAATCATGCACTTCACAGAAACCTGGATGGACTTAGGTTCTATAATACTGAGTGATCTTTCACAGAAACAAAGAACTGAGTACCACATGTTCTCACTCATAAGCGGACCTTGAACAATTATCCTAATACTATAAGAAAAGGATTGGCAGTACCAGGAAACTGCTAGGAGGGGGACGGGGAAGCGGGATTGGTAGTAGTGGGCATCTGTCTGGAGAAGGGGGTGGCACACCTCATCAACAAGCTTACCCGCATAATGAATATTTGTGTAACTCAGTTGTACCCCACATCTTTAAAATAAAAAAAAATTTTAAAAAGAAAAAAATCTTAAAATGGCCATTATCAAAAACATTTCTCATTGAGATGACCAAATGCCATGGTTTGGTTTTTTGTTACATAACAAATTACCACAAAATTAATTCTTTAAAACAACACACACTTATTATATCATAGTTTTTTTAAAGTCAGAAGTTCAGGCATAGTTTAACTAGGTTCTCTGCTTTAGGGTCTAGCCAGGTTGTAATCCAGGGGTTGGCTGATAATGTGGTCTCATCAGGGGTTTCACTGATGCTATTCCTTGCATGTTGTCCATTCCAAAACTCATGTTAGTTCCCATTGTGGTGGTGTTAGAAGATGGTACTTTTGAGAGGTGACAAGGACAAGAGGGTGTGTTCCTCATGGGTGGGATTGATGCTCTTATAAAAAGGTGAGCTCATCCCCTTTTGCCTGTTTGCTCTTCTGCTATGTGAGGGCATAGTGTTCTTTCCCTTCAAAGGATGCAGCAAGAAGGCCCTTGCCAGATGCTGGTACCTTGATCTTGGACTTCCAAACCTGCAGAACTGTGAGAAAATAAATTTCTTTTGTTTATAAACTACCTAGTTTCAGGTATTCTGTTATAGCTGCACACATGGACTAAGACAACTAGGGAAAGATCTTTTCCCAAGATTCCTAAGATTCTTGGCAGAATTTATCTTCTTTGGTTGTATAATTGAGGTCCCTATTTTCTTGCTGGCTATTGCCTAGAGATCACTCTCAGCTGTTAGGTGCTGCCCACCATTCTTTTTCACTGCTGTTCTCCACAAGCCCTCTCTAAATATGGTAGCTTGCTTCTTCCAAGCCAGGATGAAAAAGTTTCTTATTCCAATTTGCTAAAGTGGAGGATTATAAAATGTAATGTAATCATGGGAGTTATATCTACTACCTTTGCTATACTGTATTTGCTAAAAGCAAATCACAGGTCCCACTCACACTCAAGGAAGGTAATTACACAAACGTGTGGCCACTAAGAGGTGGGAAATCATTGGGAGTCACCTTAGCGTCTGCCTACCACACTCTATTCTCTGGCTGCCAATGATTTATGTCTTTTCCACCTGAAAAGCAAATCCATCCCCTTCCACAGTTCTAAGAGTGTCTTCCCACTATATATCAGCTTGACTTCAAAAATCTCATTATCTGTATCAGGTCTAAGTATAGATAAATTCCTGCATGTAATCTGCTAACTATACTTCTCAGGCACTGTTGGTTGCCACCTATTGACCTGTGAAACTAAAGATATAAGTTATCTGTCACCATTGCCCCTAATATACAATGATGGGGCAACCTATAAGATAACAGCTATAGGCATTTTGGTTCAAAAAGGAGGAAAATGGAATGTAAATAGAAGTCACTTATCCATAAGGGTTGTGAAATCCTGCTGGGAAAACTATAGGTGGAGTTCCTTTACTAGTTTCAAGATCTGAATGTAATTCTTTGTGGTTCTTGGTTTTAATCTCTGCACTCATTGTTCTGCCCTCTGACTCATCTTTCTTTTTTCATGTAAGGTGATATATGTTCCAAGCTGCACAGTTTTATTAGCATATTTTCTGCCAGTAAAATTTTGAGGGATAGAGAAAGAGACTAAGAGCCTTTTTCATTTTGCACTATCTTTGTCTTTCAGTTCAAGGTGGCAGTGTTCCTGCTGAATTAATTTATTTCAATGACTTGGTGGTCTTCTATGTATTTCAATGGGGTTTATGCTATTAGACAAAAGCCACATTTGCAGATAATTTTCAGATAAACCCCTCTATACCTTGACCTTGTGCTGAAATGAACAAAGGAAAGTGCCCCAAAGCGTCCTACTAAGAGGACTTTAGGTTTGTTTGATATCTGTGAGGCAAACTCTTAATCTCTTAAGGGTATTTTGTGTGCATAATTAATCTGTTCTTTTCATATGTCTAAGTTTTTGGCAAAAGATTATACAGTCGTATCCAGCAGAGATTCATGACTGAATCTCTTAATTCTTGTGTGTTTTGCCTTTTGGAGAGGCAGAGACTTTAAAATTATGTAGCCTGGTTTCTTTTGGTTTAGCAATTTGTTCCTCTATTTCTCTCTTCTTACATTTTATTATAAGCAGTAAAAAGAAATCAGTAAGCATCTTCAACACTTTGCCTCGAAGTCTCTTTAACTATCACTAGTTTTATCACCTACAAGTTCTGCTATGCATGTAGCTCCAAAGCATAACATGCAATTCCTTTCTGCCATGTATAACAGAGGTTCTAGTCTTCTTTTTTTAAACAGCATGTTCCTTATTTTCTCCTGAGCCCTCACTGAGTATCCTCAAAGTTCATATTTCTACTAATATTCTATTCAAGGCAATTTAGACCTTATCATGCTTTTTAAAATTATTCTAGCCTCCTCCCACTTGCCTGATTCCAAAGCTGTTTTTATGTTTTTAGATATTTGTTACAGCAGTAACAAAAATCAGCTTCTAGGTACCAAAAATCAATATTATTTTTATACTTTTCTGTAACAAATTGCCACACCCTTAGTATCTTAAAACAACACACTTATTCCACAGTTTCTGTCAGAAACCTAGGCACAGCTTAGATTGGTGCATGCTTGGGGTCTCACAAGGCTGCAATCCAGGTGTCACCTGAGCTGTATTCTCATCTAGAGGCTTGACTGGAGAAAATTTGCTTCTAGGCTATACACGTTGGTCAAATTCAATCCTTTGTGGTTACTGGACCAGTTTCCCTTCTCTAGCTGGCTGCCATCTTGGGCTGCTCTCAGCTCCCAGAGGCTGCCCATAGATACTTGCCACATAGCCCTCTCACAACATAGCAGCCTACTTTTCAATCCAGCAGGAATGAGAAGTATCTGCCCTAAGGAAACACCAAGTTACTCTTTCAAGGACTTTCACTTGATTAAGTCAGGCCCAGTCAGGAAAATCTTTCTTTTAACTCAAAATCAATTGATTTGGGACTTTAATTGCATCTGAAAAATCCCTTTGCCTTTGTCATATTATATAAGCTAGAAATAAGGAGAGGGCATATACAAGACATGAATCATGGAATCTATACCACCTGTCTACCAAATGATAAAAATATATAAAATGCTTCCCTCAGTGTTTGACCTAGAGTTGTGGCTCAATAATGTTAACTACTTCTATCATTTAATTTTTTTTGAAAATCCCTGCAGGACCCACAATCTCAGTTCCCAGTGGGAGGAGGAACTAAATGAGGTAAATTTCCATAGAAGGGAAGACAGATCTAAAGGAGGTTACTGTCATCAGTCAAGGTAGCATCTCATTCTTCTAGAGATACAGGATTTCTTAGGGTTAATGAAAATCTGGAGAGAAAAGCCATAATGGGTGACATAAAAGATATCGCCAGAGAACTTATAAGGATGAATGTTCATATAGTTCAGTGTGACAAGTTAGAATACAAAGATGACTAAAGAGAGAGGCATAGCCCTAGGGAGTGAATTCTGTGGAATAAGGTAGGTATGGCTAAAATTTGGGGATACATATAACTTTCAAGATACTCTCTATCCTACCTAATTTCAAGTTGAGTTGGCAGAAGGAACTTTCTTAGGATGCTCAGTAATTGTAGTTGGGTTTTTTGGGACATGAAATTAATTTAGTGCCTTTGCTCTTTCTAGGTAGTGGAGGTAAAATTGTTGAGATGATTTCTGGTTATTATTGGCCTAGGAACTAAAGTAACTAGGAAGCTGGCAACTATAGCAGAACAAAACATTAGAAAAAGAAACAAGGGTTGCTTGAATGGATGATCAAGGCCCAAAGACCCGATGATACTATACAACTGATTGGAAATACAGGAACAAGGGAAGCTTTCAAGATGGAGGGGCTCTCTTCAATCTCTAGGAAATCAGGAAGATTGAAAATGGAATGGTGACCAGTCACTACAGGGAGCATGAATACAGGATTTTGTACTGCTATATATCAAGTTATGGTGAAGATATGGAAACTGACATTGGTAAAGAAAGAACTGATTAAGACAGAGTGCCTGGGCTGGGCAGGGTAGCTCACCGTTCTAATCTCAGCACTTCGGGAGGCATAGGTTGGAGGGTTACTTCAGGCCAGGAGTTTGCTACCAGCCTGGGTAACATAGTGAGACCTTGTCTATAAAAAAGAGCAAACAAATAAAAATTAGCTGGATGTGGTGGTGCATACCTATAGTTCTAGCTACTTGAGAAGTTGAGGCAGGAGGATCACCTGAGCTTCAGAGTTCGAAGTTGCAGTGACCTATGATCTTACCACTTCACTTCAGCCTGCTCAACAAAGCAAGACAAAAAAATTAAAAATAAAAAAAAAAATGACAGAGGGCTTGAATAAAAACCAAACCTCTTTTTTCTTTGGACTATAACTTGAAACTACATTCAATAGCTGCAGCCACAGTCCTTGATTTTGCAGGTTCACCTTCCGAAGATTTTTCTCATTTTCTCATACTTTCTCTATGAATGGGAAATAATATCCATGGAAATTGCTCTAACATGGAGAATGACTTTCACACTTTGGTACTTAATGAATGTAATGGGAGATATTTTTATGTCTTTTCTCTAGTGTCTTGAAAGTGTCCTAGGCTTTGTTTTTTCAATTTTTTATTATTTATTTATTTTCTCCAAGAAGAGATATTCTTTCCTCTAAGAGACATGGAGGTTGTGACCAGGGAAGGCCTCTCCAGCCTTTGAAATCCTACAGCCATTGGCCAACAAATAAGTTTAAAAGAAACGAAAAAATAGGATACAAGTTGTAGCTGCCTTTTTCCTGTGAGGCTTCTATTTAGCTAATTCTCAAGGCCATCACTTCAAGAGGGTAGAAAGGGAATGTATGGTGGAAGGCAGATTCTGGCTCTGGGAGCTGGGGTGCCAATATGGGTCCCGATACACTATCAGACTCTCTTCTCTCTGCACTCTTTATGAGTAAGGTTGTCTGAGCCCCATGTAAGAGTGAAATGGATCTGAAGACATTCTTCAAGATGAACTCCCCTGAGGAGATGACAGTACTTTGATATGCCTCCTCCCACACACAAAATATAATCTGTAAGTAATTTGGAAGCATCAGCATGTATCCTAAAGGACACTACTTTTGATCACCAGTAAAAAATGGAATAAGTAAGATTTTATATTAACTAAAGAAAGAGTAATGTGGAAATTAATTCATATACTTAATCTTCACCAAAGACTGAGACCCTGTTAGCTATGGAACTTAGTAAAATAAAACAGTATCTATTGAGGTTTAATGCAAAGGCATTTACAAGATATAGGTAGTTCCAGAACACAGTTCAGTATTTTTTTCAGAAGACAATTATTTTTATAGTTAAGGAATACACCGGGAACCCCCTTCCCTTGGCCAGGGTGTTTGGGAGGAAATTCTCTGCAGTCACATAAAAAGTCAACATTGTCACTTTGGGAGGCCGAGGTGAGAGGATTGCCTGAGCCCACAGGTTGGAGAACAGCCTAGACAACTTCGTGATATCTCATCTTTACAATAAATAAAAAAATTAGCCAGGTGTGATAGCTCTCTCCTGTAGTTTTGACTACTTCGAAGGCTGAGGTGGAAGGATCGCCTGAGTCCAGCAGGTCGATGCTGGGATGGCCGTGAGTGTGCCACTGCACTCCAGCCTGGGTGATGGAGTGAGACTCCAACTCAAAAAAACAAAAAAAAGCCATCATTGTTCGTTCCAGGATGGATCTACCAATGAGTCCACAGGATTACATATTTTTCCAGATAATGTGTTTTCACTGACTTGCTGTGTAAGATACATGTATAAAATAGTGTTTGTGTATGAGA
>CAUYQG010101991.1:0-38722 GCA_963574415.1 Tarsius wallacei
ATCCAGGTTGCTGCGAAATTCATGATTTCATTCTTCTTTATGGCTGCGTAATATTCCATCGTGTATATGTACCACATTTTTTTGATCCAGTCCTCTTTTGATGGACAGCATGGTTGCTTCCAGGTTCTTGCTATTGTGAACAAAAAAGTAGCAACTCTTAACTTATGTGTTTCTTATATTTGAGCCTGACATCTTCAATAGAAGGTTATGGTATGTAAGTTTCTATCAATAAAGGAAATATTTCTAGAAAGGTTGTACACTTATTAAAGTGTATAGTATTGCAAGCAAAAAAATATATATGAAAGAACTTTAAGAAACATATTTTGTTACGTGCATAGACTGTGAAAAAAGAAATGTTATAATACATTTAAAATAATAATTTTGATTAACAGGAAGTTATTTATAATTGTGCATTATTTTAACAAGGACCTTTGAACTGAAAAAAAGGGCAGAATTAAGTGGATTTGGAGTTTTGTAAAATTTCAATGGACTATATATTTATTTATATATTATTTTCTTCTTTGTGAATAAGGGATGTTTTCTCTCAAAAGTTTTTCAATGCCTATTAACATATAAAATTTTTAGACCCAAGAAAATATTTTGAGAGAAAATAAATGTTGGCATATGAATTTCTTATTATAAGTGTCCTAATAAAATATTTTTCCTCCAAAACATTTGACAAGGGAAAGTGGCCAGAAAATAAGTTTGAAATTAGAGAATAATTTGCCAGCTCTGAGTTCCATTAATTATAATTTTATTTCAACTTAAATGACCACTTATAACAGATCAAAAAATAATATATAACCTGTAGCATGAGCCAAGACTTGTCAATGAATAATACATGGCACCTAATAAATTTTAAAAAGTATATTTAATAAAAATATCAAAATTTATTTTAGAGTAGAGGTAAGTACTGTATTAGTATCCCACACAAAGTGATTAAAATATAACATCTCATGAATAAAGTTACAGAAAGTGAGAGAAAAATTGTAAGACACAACCTGGAATGATAATTTTTAAAAAAAAATTTTTATTTTAAGAATGTGGGGTACAATTCAGGATGAGATATACAAATGGTCATTGTACAGATAAAGTTACATCAGAATCATTCAAATTTTTTATTTATTGTTTTGATTATTCACAAATGAGGCATATTGAGGTGCATAATTCATATGAATCATCTGAGAGGGGAAGTTAATTTTTGCTAACTCATTTGTTTGTTTTTTAAACTCATTTGTTAAGAGATATTAACTAATTAATTCAATTAGCTTTTTCTTGAGTAGCAACTGTGTTTCTGGGGTGAAATTGGAGGGTAAGGGTTAAGAAGAGTCCCATGAGAAGCTCAAACAGCTGGAAAAGTTTCTATAGATACAAATGGTCACAATTCAGTGTGATAAACACAAATCCTATGGCTTCCCCACTTAAAAGAAAAACAAGCAAAAGTCAACTTTGAAGCGTCCATTTCACTTAAAGCTCGACTTCCTTAGATTGGCTTTTTAGACCCTTTTTATACATTTATCTCTTCTGAGTTTCTCCCCCAACACTTTCTTGCCCATGGCCCCTCTCTTTCTCCTCCCTGTCAACATACACACTGCTTTAGCTACAGTAATTCTCTCATCATTCCCTGAACTTAACCTTCTCTTTCATATACCTATGACTTTGGATGTACCTGTTCTCTTAACCCAGCTCCCATCCTCAATTCCAGTGAATGCCTACAGCTCTTTCAAGACTCAACTCAAGGCTCTGTGAAGCCTTCGCTGATCTCCTGTCATCTGCTACAGCAACAATCTCCTTGAATTGCTTTTTTTGTTTGCATGTCTGCCCTATCCATTAGGCTGTAAATCCAGGAGGGTAGAAAACATTAATTTTCTATCATTGCCTGACACAGTGTTTAGCATACAGTCAGAATTTACTAAATGCTTGCCGGATGAATAAATGAGTGTAATAATGGAGTGCACAGAAGGATTGGGGTAAGTTCTGCTGGGCTTTTTGTCCAAGAGCATGCAGCAAGTGCTTACTCTCCCTAAAAGTTCTTGCCAGGATACCGAGATAATGGATTAGATATTCCACTGTAGGAATAGGTGTCAAGAACTGTGAAGTGTCTGAGATTTTGCCCTGCTTGTGAACTAATAAGTGAATATATCACAGTTTCATGGATGCTGGAAAAAGATGTGAGACTCCTGATTCAGAGAAAAAGAATATTATTACTCATGGCATAGTTCTCAGCATGAGCCTCATGTTTGCCTCAGTTCTCCCAAGTCCTATGGAGGTGATGCAGAAGTGGGTCTGGGTAGATACCATACACACAGTAGGTTTGCATCCCAGTTTAGGAATCTCAATCTTTAAAAGGGGGCTGCTAGCAAACCTGTCCAGCCTTTGCCCTGGAGAAAGATGTTATCTATGTTATCCTGGAGAACAAACGTATCTTCCCTCTGCTCTGGAGAGAGACACTATATCTATCAAGGCTGTTCACTATATAGGCGTGGGACTAGGATGAGGCAAGTGAGATGCCTATAGCTCAACATTACGGATGGTGCTCACTCTCAGGTGCTGGCCCTGGGCCAGTTGTAGTTGCACAATTGAAACATGTGCCTCTTTAAACTTGGAAGCCCGAGTACTACGATTGCCTCATTCTAGTCCTGATTCTTTGTAATACAAACACCCTTGAAAAGAAGTCTGGAACCAAGACTGTCAATGCCTTTGCTCAGAAGACATGCAAAAATGTGAGATAATCATGAAGAATTGTTCCCAACCACAGGCAATTCTCTAGTTATAAACACATGATATTTAAATGTCACTCACTCCTCCACCTATGATCAAGGCCTTTGATGCTTGCTAATCCTTTAGGAATGACTGAGAAAACCCTTAGTTTTCAAAGATATTTTAAGGTTCCCTTGTAACCTAGTCATTCCACTTCTAGACATTTACCCAAGAAAATGAAAGCCTATGTCCATACAAAGATATGTATGTGAATGTTCATGACAACTTTATTTTGAAAAAGATATAAAAGTTTTATTTTATTTTTAATTGATGCATAATAATTGTCCATATTTATGGGTTACAGTGTGATGTTTGGATTATATATATATATATATTGAATAATAATCAAATCAATTATATATCCATCACTTTAATTAAACACTAGTCATTTCTTTGTGATTAGAGCATTAAAAAACCTCTCTTATAGTTGTTTTGAAATACATACTACATTACTGTTAACTACAGTCGTGCTACTATACAATACAACACCAGAATTTAATTCTTCTTATCTAACTGTAACCTTGTACCCATTGACCAACCTCTCTCCATTCCCTCCCTCTCACCACCTCTCAGCCTCTGGTAACCGCTATTCTACTCTCTACTTGTATGAGATCAGCTTTTTTAAGATTCCACATAAGAGTGAGATCATGCAGTATTTGTCTTTCAGTGCTTGGTTTATTTTGCTTAACAAAATATTATCCAGGATCATCCACATTGTTGTAAATGGCAGGATTTTGTTCTTTTTATGGCCAAGTAGTATTCCACTGCCATTGTACATATATACCACGTTTAAAAATCTGTTCATTTGTTGATGAACACTTAGGTTGATTCTATATCTTAGTTATTGAGAATAGTGCTGCAATAAACATGGAAGTGCAGATATTTCCTCAACATACTGATTTCCTTTCCTTTGTATATTATTTTAGTTTTATTTTAATTGGCAAATAATTATATATATTTATGAGATACAATTCAATGTTTTGATACATGTGGAATGATCAAATCAAATCAGGTTAGTTATTATCACCTCAAATATTTATGATTTCTTTTAAATGTGAAAACACTTAAAACCCTCTTTTTTTAAGCTATTTTGAAATATACAAAGCATAATTATCAGCTATAGTCACCACACTTTGTAATAGATCACCAGAACTTATCCCTTCTGCCTGAAATTTGTACACTTTAACCAGCATCTCTTCTTTTTCTGTCTACCTCCTCCCCACACCTCAGCCCCTGGTAGCCATTACTCTCTACTCTCTACTTCTATGAGTTCAATGTTTTTAGATACTACATATAAGTGAGATCATATGGTAGTTGTCTCTCTATGCTTGCCTTATTTAACTTAACAAATAAGTTCTCTAGGTTCACCCATATAGTTGCAAATGACAGAATTTCCTGCATTATTTAAAGCTGAATAGTATTCCATTGTGTGTATGTGTGTGTGTGTGTGTGTGTGTATGTGTATGTGTGCATATGTATCATATTATAAAGATCCATTTGTTCATTGATGGGCACTTCTGTTGATTCTGTACCTTGGCTACTGTAAATAAAACTGCAGTGAACATAAATGTACAGACATCTCTGATTTCAATTCTTTTGGATACTACCCAAAAGTGGGACTTCTGGATTGTATGGAAGTTCTATTTTTAATTTTTGAGGAACCTTTACAGTTTTCCAAAATTATCTTACTAATTTACAATACCACCAACAATGTACAAGGGTTTACTTTTGTATACATCCTTGCAAATACTTGTTATCTTTTAAAATAATAACCAATCTAACCATTGTGAAGTGATTTTACATTGTGGCTTTAATTTATATCTCTCTAATAATTAATGATGTTAAGCATTTTTTTCTATATCTGTTGGCCATTTGTATATCTTCTTTTGAGAAATGTCTATTTAGGTCCTTTGCCCATTATTAAATAGGGTTATTTTTTTTATTATTATTAAGTAATTTGGGTTTCTTATACATTTTGGGTACTAACCCCTTATTGGTATATGATTTGCAAATATTTTCGCCCAATATGTGGGCTGTCTCTTCACTCTGTTAATTGTTTCCTTTGCTGTGAAGCTTTTTAATTTGATATAATCCCATTTGTTCATTTTTTCCTTAGTTGCCTATACTTTGGGAATCGTATTCAGGAAATCACTGCCCAGGCCATTGTTGCAAGTTTTTCCCCCTGTTTTCTTCTAGTAGTTTTACTGTTTCAGGTCCTATGTTAAAGTCTTTAATCCATTTAGAATTGATTCTTGTATAAAGGGAGAAAAAAGGCCTCATTTTTGTTCTGCACGTGGATATCCAATTTTCCCAACACTATTTATTGAAGAGACTATCCTTTCCCACTGTATGTCCTTTCCACCTTGTGGAGGAAGAAAAAAATGCTTGATATGCCCTTGGGTTCAGAAAAGAGGTACCTTACCTGCTACCGGATGACTTCTTTGTCATCAATTTGTCAAAAATCAATTAACCATATGAGGGGGGAACCAAAACAAACTCAGAATTTATTTGTTAAAAAACTGTGTATTTATTCTTATATGTTTATACTTCAGTCACCTTCAAAGCACTCTCTGTTTGATGCAATATACCTAGCGGACGCTTTTTCCACTGCTCAAAACAGTTTTTGAACTCGTCAATTTTAGTGCCTTTTCACACTTTTGCTGTTTTTGTTTTTCCTCTTCTGCATGGGCAAAACATTTCCCTTTGATAACTTTTTTCATCCGGGAAAACAAAAAAGTCGCTTGGGGTGAGATTGGGTGAGTAGAGAGGGTGGGACATGGGAGCCATGCCGTTTTTTAAATCAAAAACTGCTGAACACTCAGCAGGTGTGGGAATGTGCAGTTGTTACGGTGTAAGACACAGTCATCTGTTTGCCACACACACACACACACACACACACACACACACACACAAATCACTGAAGCCAAATGCAGTCTTTCACAACAGTGCTAGCTGGTACATTGATGCCAATGGGTTCCTGGAACACTTACCTAGAGGGTTAAGCTTGTACTACAAGGGGCCTGCCCGCCAAAAAATAATTCCAGATTTTTTTGTGTCCCCCTCATAAATGTGTGGATTTGTGGATTCTCTATTCTGTTCCATTGGCCGATGTGTCTGTTTTGATGCCAGTACTATGCTGTTTTAATTATTATAGCTTTGAAATGTATTTTGAAATCCAGTAGTGTGATGCCTCCACCTTTGTTCTTTCTTGCTCAAAGTTTGTTGGCCATTTGGGGTACTTTTCGGTTTCATATGAATTTTAGGATTTTTTTTTCTATTTCTGTAAAGAATGACATTGGCATTTTAATAGGGATTGCATTGGATATGTAGATCACTTTGGGTAATATAGACATTTTAACAGTATTATTTCAATTCATAAACATGGACTATCTTTTCATTTATTTGTATCATCTTCCATTTCTTTTATCACATAGCAACTTTATTTGTAATAGCCCCAAACTGGTAAAAACCCAAACATCCATCAACAGATGAATGGATAAGAAAAATTACAGCATATCTATACAATAGGATATTACTTAGCAATAAAAAAAGGAATGAACTATTGATATGTTTAAGAAAATGGTGAATAAATATTAAAATGACTATGCTGCTTAAAAGGAGCCCAAAATTATTTGTATATATCTATTTATCTTTCCATCTGTCTATTCTGTATGATTACATTCATATAAAAATACTAGGAAATGCAAACTATTCTATAGTGACAGAAAGCCGATCAGTAGATTACAAAGGGACATGAGGAAACTTTTATAGGTGATGAAAATGTTCATTCTCTTGATTATGTTGATGCTTTCATGAATATATACTCATGTCAGAATTCACCAAATTGTCCTCTTGCACAAATATTTGCAGGTTTTTGTATGTTAACCATACCTCAGTAAAGCTGTTTTAAAAATTATTCTTTAGGATCAGAAGCGGAGGGAAAAAAAGATGCTTGATGTGCCCATGGTTTCAGAAAAGAGGTACCTTACCTACTACTTGATGACTTCAATATCATGAGCTTTTCTTAGCTTGAAATGAATTTATACAGAGTCAAAAGCTTAGTTTATATGAACAAAATAAGCAGAAGCACATGAGACACAGAGGGGGCTCTTGGTGATTCATGGCTTATATGAATTAGCATGGCCAGATTGGTTTACTCCTAATGTGATCATTTAGATAACTGGTTGAAAAAAAACCAAAACAGCCCCTGTGATAAGCTTGGTGATGTAGATCACTTTAACAACATAGAGCATTCTGGACAGAGGGGAAGTCTGAGCTGGAACTTAGGCTAGAAAAAAACGCTGGAATTTTAGAAAGTAGTTGAGAGGGACATGAAAATGTGTTAAAAATAGCTCATCAAAACGAATGCTCTATGAGATATTATAGATACCAGATAAATACCTAATTGTTATATGAATGGACAAATGGATAAATATTGCCTAAGGCTAGTGTAGGGCAAAGGAAAAATGAGATGTTTCACTCTGTGCATCTCGAGAAAAATAGATTGGTTGGATTTTCTAAGGAAACTGTATTCTAACTTCCAGACAACTGGCTACTCAAAAATTACTTGGATGCCGGCCTATTTGTAAACTGGAAACTGTGTCCTATTTATAATAACCAATACATATTAATTGTACTGTGCTATGTTCCAACGCTTTTACCACTCAGAGCCATGGGGGGTCCCTTCATAACAAATGCTCTTTCATACTAAGTGTTAAGAGACAGTTACCTAAGCAATGTTGAGAACATAAAAGCTAAGATAGGTTCTTGCTAGATCAACTCTCAACTGGGTTTCAGAAAAGGGAAGAGCTCATTGTGTGTTCAACTACATGGAGGAAGTTGGATATAAGCTGGGTGTTGAAGGATTGATTATAATTGGATTAGTAAATGGGAAGAGAGAGGGCATTCCAGGAGCAAAGAGATGTGAGGAGAGTAGTCTGGTCTGAGTTGAGGGTGCATGTTTGCAAAGCATGGTTAGGCAGATGGGGCCCAAATTAAAAAGGACATGAAAAGCCAGGCAGAAGAGTTTAGATTTTATTTAATAAACAATTGAGAGCCTGTATAGGATGCATTCATTTGTAAGTAACAGAAAAGTGACTTAACCAAATGTACTCATGCTTGTTATCTTGTAGTCATAAAATGGCTGTTACTACTCCAGGTATCACTTCTACTTTCATATTGGAAAGAAGGAGAAAGTGGTGATGCTGGCCAGCCCTCTTCTCACATCTGACCCTCTCTAAAGGGAACAAAAGCTTTTTCAAAAGCCTCTTTCAGACTTCTGAGTTTGTTTTATTGGACAGAACTGGGCCACAAGCTTACCCCTAGGGACAAAGGAGGCTGGGAAAGGAAGTACTAGGCTTTAAAGCCTCTCTAATTGAGGCGTCAAAAAACAAGGGGGTTAGTGATCACTGTTGGATTGGTTAATAGTCATGTGCTTCAGAGACATTGTGGTGTGGTTCTTGAGCAGGAATTTGGCATATTTAAAGCATACATCCTGCTCAAAATTGTTCCTAGAGAAGTCTTAACTCGGGAAAAGGAGAGTTGAGATGACTTAGATAATTATTCAGCAAATCTTCACTCTCTTCTCCCTGCCACTGTGGGCATATATTTCTCAACCTCACTGATGTCAGGCTTCACCACGTGATTTTCTTGGAGCAATGAGTTGTGGGTGAAAACGACAGTGTGCCAATTCAGAACCTAAGCCTTAAGCCTCTCATGTTTCTGCTTCTTTTTATTGTGCTTCTACGACCACACTGAAAACGACATGCCTCCTTAGTAGCTCACTGGTACCAGAAGAATAAGAGGTATATGGGGCAGAGCTGTCCCAACTGACCCACAGACCTGCAGGATGAAGGAGAACTACCCCAGCTGACCTGTAGACCCATGAGAATGAAGATAAATGGTTATTATTCTGTTTTTCTGAGATTTTGTGGCTTCTTCTTACACAGCAGTAGTGATGGATATAATGGTCCTCACAGTAAAGCGATCTCCCTAAGGCAGTCTGTTGCTATTCAAAACTCAAAATAATACTGGTGTAAAGCACTTTTCCTATGCTCACACTTAAATGACAGCAGTTGATATAATTTCTGCTGGTAGGAATGTAGAAAAAAGTATCATTATCTACATTTTACAGACTAGAAAAATAGACTACCAGAGAGGTAAGGTGATCTGCTTAAGCTCGGTTGGCCAGTATTTGCTCTTTTTGGCTTAAAGTCTCTCTATATATTACTATACCAATTACTTTGGTAACACAGCTACAAAGGTTGTCTGTTTAATTCATAGTTTATTTTAAGGTACCTAGCATTGTGCCTGGAACATTGTAGGCATTTAATTAATATGTTGAATAAATGATTAAGTACTCAAGAATACTCAAGAAATCTATTTGTAGTTAAAGAGTAAAAGTTTTCCTAATCTTTTCAGGTATAAAAGGAGTAGACACTTGCCTTGTCCTATTCTTCCCAGTTTTACTCTGAAAATAAAAATCCATTCCATTTCATCAGGGCTAAATCTCAGCAAGTTGGTTCCCATCCATGCTTTGTCCCCCAAACCTCATGTTGAAGAAATTTGATACCCAGTGTTGGAGATGAGGCCTGTTAGGGGGTGTGTTTGGGTCATGGGGGCAGATCCCTCATGAATGGTTTTGTGCAGTTCTCCTGGTAATGAGTGAGTTTTTACTCTATTAGTTCCTGTTAGAGGTGGTTGTTTAAAAGAGCTGGCTCCCCACTCCTCTCTCTTTTGCTTCTACTCTCTTGCCATGTAATCTCTGTACACACAGGCTCCTTTTATCCTTCTGCTATAAGTGGAAGCAGCCTGAAGCCCTCACTAGAAGCAGATGCTGGTGCCATGCTTCTTGTACAGCTTGCAGAACTCTGAGCCAAATAAATTTCTTTTCTTTATAAATTACCCAGCCTTAAATATTCTTTAATAGAAATGCAAAATAGAATAGAGACACATGCCCTTATCATAGTTTTAGGGAAGCAAAGAAGTTACATTTGTCAGAATATTAGAAGAAGACACAGAATAACTCTTATCAGCATAGAGAAAGTGTCATATGGGCTTGGTGTTCTGGCCTTTGTCATTTATATCACGCACATCACTATAACATCCAGTTAGACAGGAAAAGTGGAATTTTCAGTCGTTGGGCTCTGAAGATCTTCTGAATTATGTGCCTAGGCTTGTTTATATAACAGACAATATTAGGACAAAAGAGGGAATGAAGATAGGCAAAATTGGAGCATAAAAATGGTAAAAACAGACAAAGTAATAGTCCTCTTCTCTGAAGTAGAACCTCAATAGAAATAGGGCAAATGCCATTAGAAACATCATTTTTCTTTTATTCCACCATTTAAAAATAAATGTAAATTTGGTGTAACTACCATCTGCCCAGTGTACTGAAAGGTCCACCAGCTGTGGGCAAGGAGGAGGAAGCAAATTTGGCTGGCATGTATCCATGGGCTAACAGTGTAGTGCGATATAAGGGCAGGTGTTGTTGGGGTTTCTGAATACAAAAGTAAAGGGGCCTCAATAGCTTCTCATTATTCTTGAGTCAAGGCTAAACTTCTTGGCATTGTTCTCTAGGTCTTTCAAAGTATGACCCCATTTTTATAACATAATTTCTGGATACTTCTCTCACACTACACACCAACACTCTAACCCCAAACTTGGAAATACTGTGGTTTTCTTTTTTTGAAACAAAGTTATTTTATGATTTGGTTAATACAACTTTGACATAAGAAAATCTCCCATACTGTTTCTGTACATACAGTAAGTCATATCTAGGAAGCTAAGATGATTTAAAGTTCCTTTTTGCCTTAAAAAAAGGAAATGTCTCATATTGTAGATAGAATTAATTTCCCCAGCTCTTCACTTCTTAGATGTAATGGAATTATACATCTATGCACTTACTGTGTGGTATGTCCCACTAGAGAAGACAGAGTTTATTTTCCTATACCATTGATCTAAGGCTTGGCTAGGTGTCTTGCTTTGGACAATGGAATATTGGTTGAAAGATGAGCAGAAGGTTTAAATGTGCTCAGGTGGTTTGGCTTGGTCTCTTGCAATTTTGCATGAGAAGAACATTGTTTAAGTAGCTTTTTGGCCGCAGAGTGTTGAAGACATGCATTACACACATGAACTTAAAGCCTGGAGTCGGACTGGCTCAGCCAAATCTAGTCAAGATTAGCTGAAATGCAGCCTATCCACAAACCCATGGGCAAGAAAAATAAAGTTTGTTATTGTAAGTTACTGAAATTAAGAGTTTTTAAAAGGCATTATTACTGCAAGAGGTATCTAATATGTCCTGGTTAGTTGCACTACCATTTAGTCATGGTATTATATAATTCCAAACTACAAGAATTTTGTGTAATAGTATAGATTTGTACTTGGCTAAATGTATTGATAAAATTAACATGCAAGCCTTTTAAAACTAAAAACTCTCAGTGGATACATTTATCGAGTATCTCCTACATGTCTAGTTCTTTATTAAATTTAATACCAAACAATGTAGCAGCAGAAAATGAGTTTTAAAGAAAAGTATAAAATATGTTCCAAGATGCAATTAGGTATTTTTCCCACTTGATTATTAACCCCCAAGTACTTGTTTTTAACTATAATTATGCACATAGATTCTTATGGAAGATTTATCTTTTAGAAATAGCTTGAATACTAATTTGATATCAAATGCTTTGGGGAATGAGTTGACCTCAGCTTACGGGTAATTTTTCTTATGAGTTATATGATTTTTTTCTCCTCTATTTTTGAAGTTGTTTTTCTTTGGCTCAAAGTGGGAGGGAGAAGCAGTGTATTGTCCCAAGGAAAGACTTGAGATCATAAAGCTTGGCACTGAGTGTTGTAACAATCATGGATTCTGTGCTTCAGCAAGTTGCTAATATGCTCTGAACTCAGTGTCTCCATCCATCAAATGGGGACATTAATAAATTCTACTTCATAGAGTAGTTGTGAAGGTCAAATGCAAAAATCTATGTGAAAATACACATGTAAACTGCTTGAAAAATTTAAAAGTATTGTATTTCTGGCCCAAACATTCTTTCCAGGAGAAGGAGGAAACAAAACAAATATTTAACTGGTGCCTTGTCCTATAGGGCCATATGTATCTGTAATTAAGGTTTTTTTCCCCTTCATACAAAATCTACTTTTTGTTTTGTCTTCCTATTCTGGTTTAATATTTTATCCTATGAAAGGTCAATTTCTGGTTCTTTCAGGAATCGTCACACTGTCTTCCAAAGAGGCTGCACCAGTTTACATTTCTACCAGCAGTGTAGAAGCATTCCTTTTTTGCCACATCCTTACTAGCATCTGTTGTTGTTTTATTAATGATGGCCATTCTTACTGGGGTTAGGTGGTATCTCAATATGGTTTTGATTTGCATTTCTCTGATGATTAATGAGGCTAAGCGCTTTTTCATGTGTCTGTTGGCTACCTGTACATCTTCTTTTGAGAAGTGCGTGTCTTTTGCCCACTTTTTTATTGAACTGTTTTGTTTTTTTTTTTTCCTTTTGGCATGTTTGAGTTCCTTGTAGATCCTACATGTTAGGCCTTCGTCAGATAAACAATTGGTGAATTATTTTTTCCATTCTGTGGGCTGTCTGCCCACTCTATTGTTGGTTACTTTTGCTTTGAAGAAACTTTTCAGTTTGATGAGGTCCCGCTTATCTATCTCATCTGTTATAGCATGGGCATTTGGGATTTTCATCAAGAATTGGTTGCCAGTTCCAATTTCCTTAAGGGTATCTCCTGAATTTTCTGAGGTTCTTATAGTTTGAGGTTTTACCTTTAGATGTTTGATCCATTTAGAGCTAATTTTTGTGTGTGGTGATAGGTAGGGGTCCTGTTTGAATCTTTTGCATGTGATCAGCCAGTTTTCCCAGCACCATTTATATAATAGGTTCTTCTCTCCCCAGTGGTTGGTGTTGGAGACTTTGTCAAAGATAAGTTGGTTGAGAAATTGAGGTTTTGCTTCTGGAATCAATTGGTCCGTGTGCCTGTTCTTGGACCAATACCAGGCTGTTTTGATTACTGTAGCCTTATAGTAAAGTTTGAAGTCTGGAAGTGTGATACCTCCTGCTTTGTTTCTTTTGCTAAAGATTGTTTTGGCTACTTGTGGTCATTTATGTTTCCATATTAATTTCTGTATTGTCATTTCCAGGTCTGAGAAGAATGATGTTGGTAATTTAATGGGTATTGCTTTGAATCTGTAGATTGCCTTTGATAGGATGTACATCTTAACAATGTTCATTATTCCTATCCATGAGCATGAAATATTTTTTCACTTGTCTTGGATTTCTTTGAGGTGTGTTGTGTAGTTCTCATTGTAAAGGTCTTTCATTTCTCTGGTTAGGAAGATGCTGAGATATTTCTTTCTCTCTTTTTTTGTGGCTATTGTGAATGGCATTGTGCTTTTTATTTGGTTCTCCACATGCTTGTTGTTGGTGTATAAGAATGCAACTGTCTTTTGCACATTTATTTTGTACCCCAAGACTTTGCCAAAGTCCTTTATCAGTGCAAGCAGGTTTTTGACAGATTATCTTGGATTTTCAAGGTACAGGATCATATTGTCCACAAAGAGGGATAACTTAACTTCCTCTTTTCCTATCTGGATACCCCTGATTTTCTTCTCTTGTCTAACTGCTCTAGCTAAAACTTCCAACACAATGTTGAAGAAAAGGGATGAGAATGGACAGATTTGTTTTGTTCTGGTTTTCAGGGGAAGTGTTTCCAGTTTCTGTCCAGTTAGCAAAATGATAGCTATGGATTCATCGTAGATGGTGCTTACTGTTTTGAGGTATATTGCTTCTGTACCTAGGTGTTTGAGGTTTTTTTATCAAGAAGGCATGCTGGATTTTATCAAAAGCTTTTTCTGCATCTAATGATGTAATCATGTGGTTCTTGTTTTTACATCTATTGATGTATTTAATTACCGTTATGGTCTTGCAGGTGTTGAATCAGCCCTGTAACCTGGGAATGAAGCCTACTTGGTCATGGTGAATGATTTTTGAGATGTGTTGTTGGATCCGATTTGCTAGAATCTTGTTGAGGATTTTTGCATCTATGTTTATAGGGGATATTGGCCTGTAGTTCTCTTTCTTTGTTGGATCTTTATTCGGATTGGGTATCAGTGTCATGTTAGCGTCATAAAATGATTTTGGAATACTTTCAGTAGGATTGGTACCATCTCCTCCTTGTATGTTTTGTAGAATTCTGATGGAAAGCAGTTCAGTCCCGGACTTTTTTTTTTTTGTAGGCAGTTTTCTTATGACTAAGTCAATTTCCTGGGTTGTTATCAGTCTACTTAGTGTCTCAGTGTCTTCTTGTTTCAATCTGGAGGGGTTGTGTGATGTCAGAAAGTCCTACATTTCATCTAGGTTATCAAGTTTGTTTCCATTTAGGTGTATATAATAATCTCTGATAATTCTTTGTATTTCTTCAGGGTCAGTGGTGATTTGATTTTTTGTATTTCCAATTGTGTTTATTTGGGCTTTTTCTCTCTTTTTCTTAGTCATTCTGGCTATCTGGTCAATCTTATTAACTCTATCAAAGAACCAGATTTTTGTTTTTTTGGTATTTTCTATGATATTTTTGTCTTCCATGTCCCATATTTGGGCTCTTATTTTTGTTATTTGGATTCTTTTGTTATTTGGATCCTTCTGCTAAAGTTGGGGTTTTGATGGTCTTCTCTTTCCAGCTCCCTTGGGTGATTTGTTAGGTTCTCCATTTGTGATCTTTCCATGTTCTTGATGTGTATGTAGAGATATAAATTCCCCTTTTAGAACTACTTTCATGGCATCCAAAATGTTTTGGTAAGATGTTTCTTCATTTTCATTTTCCAGGAATCTTTTAATTTCTGTTTTGATCAGGTATTGACCCAGTAGTCATTCAGCGTCATGCTGTTTAATGTCTGTGTCTTTGTGAGCTTTGGGGAAATTTTGTTGGTGTTGATAATTACTTTTATTCCACTGTGGTCTGAGAAGCTGCATGACAATATTTCAACCTTATGCAATTTGTTTATGCTTGATTTATGGCTGAGGATGTGATTGATCTTGGAGTACATTCCATGTGGTGGTGAGTAGAATGTATATTCTGTGGTTTTTGTGTAGAATATTCTGTCAGTATCTATTAAGTCCATTTGGTTAAGCATCAAGTTGAGGTTTTTGGATCTCCTTGTTAGTTTTTTGCCTCAATGATCTGCCTAGAGCTGTTAGTTGGGTATTCAGGTCCCCACTATAGTAGTGTTAGAGTCAATATCTTTCTTTAGTTTACTTAGTAGTTGTTTTATAAATGCTGGTGCTCCTGTGTTGGGTGTTATATGCTTAGGATGGATATTTCTTGTTGATGAATTGAACCTTTTATCATTATGTAGTGTCCTTTTGTATCTTTTTTTATTTTTGATAGCTTAAATGTTGCTTTGTCTGATATTAAGATCATGACTCCTGCCTTCTTTTGTGATCCATTTGCCTGGAAACTCGTTTTCCATCCTCTAACTTTGAGTCTGTATGCATGCTTGTGGTGAGATGGGTTTCCTGGGTGCAGCAAATAATTGGGTAATGGTTTCTTGTCCAGTTTGCCATTCTGTGTCTTTCAGTGGTGCATTTAGTCCTTTCACATTCAGGCTGATCATTGAAATGTGATTATTTATCCTTGAGGTTCTTATAAATGTTTTGTTTGTTTATTTGTTGTTGTTTTTGTTTTTAGCTTTGGAGTTGATGTATGTGTGTGTTTTCAAGTTTCTTGTTGCAATGTATTCTCTGTTGATTCTGTGCCCTGCTGTTCTCTTGGGAAGTGTGTGGTCATTCTTTTTTTTTCTCTCTTCTATGCATAGTACCTTTTTAAGCATAATACCTTTTTAAGTGTCTTCTGTAGAGCTGGTCTGGAAGCTGCATAATCCCTTAGGGATTGGATATCTTGGAAGGATTTTAATTGTCCATCACTGATAAAGCTGAGCTTGGTTGGGTAGGAAATTCTTGGTTGAAACTTGAGGACTTTGAATATTGGACTCCAGTCCCTTCTTGCTTGTAGTGTTTCTGCTGATAGGTCTGCTGTTATTCTGATTGGTTTTCCCCCAGTAGGTAGTCTAACTTTCTCTCTTGCTGCCTTTAGAATTTTTTCTTTTGTGCCTACTTTGTGTAGGCATATTACTATGTGTCTAGGGATTGGTCTTCTCATTTGTTGTCTTGTGAGGGTTCTCTGTATCTCTTGTGTTTGACTGGTAGCATCTCCGGTGATGTGGGGAAAGTTTTCTTGAATAACCTCCTGGAATACTTGTTCCAAGGTTTTCTCCATTTCCCTTTCTTCTTCTGGGATACCAATCAGGCATAGGTTCAGCCTCTTGATATAATCGCACATCTCTTGTAGGCTTTGTTCTTTCTTTCTGAGTCTTCTTTCCATGTTTTCTATAGATCAGGTTAATTCCATGTTTTGGTCTTCAAGTTCTGAAATTCCTTCTTCCGCTAGATTAATTCTGTTTTCCATGCTTGTCATCTTGTTATTTATTTCCTGGATGAAATGTTTTATAATCAAAATCTCTGTTACAAGTTCTTTCCATGTTGCATCTTGCCCTTCTTGAGTCTTATTCACTCTTTGCATCCATTCCCTAATCCCTGTTGTATTCTGGGGGCAGTCATTGGTGACTTCCATTGTTTGGGTTCTGAGGTCTGATTTTTCAGGTATTTTCTTTTTGTTACACTGGAAACTACCTGTCATCTGGCCAGGTGCAGTGATTCACACCTATAATCCCAGCACTTTGGGAGGCCAAGATGAGAGGATTTCCTGAGCCAACAGGTTCAAGATCAGCCTGGGCAACTTGAGCCTTCATCTCTACAATAAATCAAAACATTAGCCAGGCATGATGGCACGTGCCTGTTGTTCCAGCAACTTGGAAGGCTGAGGCAAAAGGACAACCTAAGCCCAGCAGGTCGAGGCTGCGGTGGCCATAAATGTGCCACTGCACTCCAGCCTAGGTGGCAGAGTGAGACTCCAACTCAAAAAAAATAAATTACATGTGGTCTTCTGTTGTTTTTCTTCCTTTGTGACAGATCTCTTTCTTTTCTCTATAGCTCCATTCAGTGCAGTGGGAGAAGCTTCCCACTGAGATGTTTGCTTAGATGTTTGCTAAGCCCTCTATTTTTTCCTGATCTGGGCTCTGGATTTATTCTATTTTGAAACAGAACTGTGAGTGGAAAACTTTACTGTCTCTTATAGTTTTGAGAGTCAAATAAGGTAAAGAATGGGGAGCTAGGATTCAAAAACTAATTGCAAATCACAATGTTCACTGATCATGTATGGGTTCCCTGAGACCCAGTCCCCACCACCACTCACTCTATATGATGGTGCAATTGGTATGTGTGTGTACTCCCTGAGTCCAAGATATAGTAATAGCACTGAGGAGAACAGAGAAAAGTAGAATAAAATAAGATGGACAAAAGAATTTTTTAATAAAAAATGAAAAAAAAGCACAGAGCAATGAAAGCAGAAACCAAAGCAAAAAACAAGTGAATACACACACACACACACACACACACACACACATACACACACACCAGCATAAGCTGGAATAACAACAAAACAAAACAAAACAAAAACCAGAAAAACCAAGCACACACACACAGACACACACACACACACACACACACACACACACACACACAGCACAAAATGAAGAAAAAGAAAAAGAAAGAAAAAAATAGGAATTCAGACTGAACCCTCACACAGATATTCACACACACATTTAACTAAAAAAAGAGAAGAACAAAAGAGCAAAAACAAACCAACAACAATTTTTAAAAACTGAAAGATGGACACTCAATCATTCACATATACACATAAACAGAAAACAAACAACAAAAGAAGAAAGAGGGAAAAAAAAGTTGGGTGTGCAGATTGAACCCTCACATACACATTCATGCACAAAGGAAAAATATTTTAAAAATTTAAAAAGCTAACAAACAGACCAAAAATTTGTTTATTATTTTAAAAACCTGCCGTCCTGTGACAGGCTCTATAATTGTTCCTCTCATCTGCTTCTCTACTGTCTTCTGCAGAGCATCAACCTCATTCACTTTCTCCCCAGTGTCTGGACCAGGGAAGGAAGAGGGGGCAGTGGGAGTGAGTGAGGCTGCAGTCCCCCTCTCCCACTCTCATATGGTCAGAGGGATATCCTCCAGTGGGGAAGTACAGGAGTGTCTCTTCCCAGGCACTTGCGGGGGTGCGGGGTGCCCCAGCCATGCCTAGCCTAAAGTGGAGTACTCCTATTGTGGTTGACATCCAGGCTCCAACTGGGTTTGTCCCTCTCAGTCATGCCCATGTGGGTCTGACATTCAGAGGATTGTTGGGAAGGAGGGGGGTTGGGTCAGACCCGGATTCACCACTGATCTCTTTGGAGGTCTTCTTCATCCTTTTCTGGCCACACCCTTTGTCCCGTGTCGGAATCAGGGTAGGGGGCGGGCACCTGAGACTCAGCAATCGTTCTGTCCCTCTGGAGAGTGTGTTTTCAGGATATTCCCTCTGGGTCACAATCAATCCCTGACTAGCTGATCCACTGGTCACAGAGATCAGGTCTGTTGCTCCGTGATGAGCAAGCCAGAGCACTTTCCTGCCCTGTTTTCAAGATGGTGGAAGGGTGCCTCTTTCATCTTCTCCAGTGGGGCTCTGCCTCTGGGCTCCCTCTACAGCCCTTGCTGCCAGCATCCAGCCAGGCACTACAGTGGTAAGGCAGTGCCTGGAGCTGGCAATCTCTCCTGCTGCAGTGGTGAAGCAGAGCCTGGAGCTGGTAGACTTTCCCCACAGCTTCTTCCCAGGAAGACGTTTGTCAGTTTTTTTAAAAAATGGCAGTCAGCTTCTATAACCCAGGAAGCTCTAGAGACCAAGCAGAGCAGCTTCAACACCAGCTGCTTCACCAGGAGAGCCCTGGCTACTTGCTTACGAGTGCCCACTTAGTCAGTCTCTCCCAGCAGCTTCTTCTCAGGAAGGGTTTTGTTGATTAAAAAAAAAGAAGAAGAAGAAGAAAAATTGGCACTCAGTTTCTGCATCCCGGGATCACTAGGGTCCAAGCCAAGCGGCTGTGGCACCAGCTGCTTCACCAGGAGAGCCCTGGCCACTTGCTCCCAAGCCCTCAGTCAGTCGCTCACACACCTACTCACTCACCAGCACATACACAAAATTTTCCATACACTTCTCACTCACACTGGGACTCAGATAGCCTGACTGACTTAGCCGCCATCTTCCTCTCCCCTAGCCCTGACTTCTGAGCCCTGGAGTAGAACGGCTGTTGATACACAAGAAAAAGCAGTGCTCTGTCTTGATTACTCATGGCTGTGAGAGAAAATCTGACTTTGTAAAACCACAGCTTCAAGGCACAGACCCAGAGTTACTTTATTTGTCACAGCAAGGATACTACCATATTCTCCAAACCTTGCCCCAAAGGACAACTTTTAGCAACCTCAATCCTCCATCTTCATTCTGGTGTATGAACACCAGTGTCCAGAGGCCAGAACATACCCGAAGGCCCTCAGCATTTCTCCCCTGAGAATAAATAATCCACACACACCTAGAACCCCTGGATGCTGCTCTGATGTCCCAAGACTCCCAGTCTGCTGCACAGGCTTCCCCTGATCTTTATAACTTTCTCTAGCTGTGCAGTTTATCTGAAAGTGGGGAGGGGCTGAAGAAAAGTCATCTTCTTCCTGGCTCTGACTTCTAGCAAGTGATGGGAGCAAAATGAGCCAGGATCTGCTTCCTAAGCAGAAAAAGCAGTAGGCTACCCAAAGGCTCTGAGGCTCACCCAACCCAGGAACTGGAGTGTGCAAAGTGAGAGACATTCTGCACATGGGGAGGGGAGCTCTCCAGACCAGCCAACCACACCAGCCAAGAAGAAAGTGCTGTGGCTGAAAGTTGGAAAGGAACAATGGCAGAGCCTCTGCTATCTCCAGAGGATGATGTGTGCCTGAAGATATGAAGTATTCCTCCAAGGTCAGTGTCAAGGGCAGAATTTTACTGCTCCAGGAGACAAAGTGACTCTGTAAAGTGATAGAATTAGACTTTACCCACAAGTGCCAGGAATGGGAAATTTAGAGCTGAGAGTTGGGAAGTCCTCCACTGGGGCCTGGAGTAGTAGAAATGGTCCCTTCCAGGCTAGACTGTGGCCTTTTTTTTTTTTTTTTTTTTTGACCTGACCCAGAGTAAATAGTTTGTGAGACTCTCTGGGAGGGAAAAGCCAGAGGGTAGAGGAGCTAGAAACCTGGGGCTCAAGCAGCCTAAAGAAGAGAGAAGGCCAGGCTAAGAACAAGCACCTACAGGGGCTTCACGAGTCAAGGCTCACTCATAGTCATCCTCCCCTCTTAACCTCACACTAGCGGAGAACAGAGGCCTCTCCCTCAGCCCTTTCCTTAGAGAAGAGGAAATAAAGTCAAGAAGAGGAGGGTCTCTGGTCTGCTCCACTTTCCTTGAGAGTTATTTGCATTTTGGAGCTCTTGGCCCTCCTCCTATCTTCTCTCAGGTCTCCATCTGGCTATGCAGTGAAACAGCAAAAGAATTCATGTAAATAACTCCATTTTTGTTTAAAGGGTCTTTACTCATTTCTGCACATAGGCTAGGATAATTTAAGAGCACTGAAATAGAATGCAAAAATAGCAATCATGTAGTTTTCAAAACTAACACTGGGATTAAAGGGGAAGTATGTAAACAACCATGTTTCTTTGAATCCTCACTGGCACCCACTGGTTACCACAGGATCCCAAACCCTCCTCTTCCTCTGCCCTTAACTTTAAAAAAGCCTGATTTTTGTACTGACTTGAGATGATTTTTGAGACATTAGTCCACCATTTCCTCAGGTTGTTGGCTCTTGAATAAACCTGTTTCCTTTTCACCAACCCTTGTCTCTCGAGTTTGGCTAAAGAGAACAGAGAATTCCCTCAGCCTCAGCAACTCACCTCATGGCTGATCCATGTTCTATAGAGCTGGAGAGAGTGAGAACAGCACCGTGCCTCCTTGCCTTCCTAAGCTCCCTCATCACTGCCCCATCCAAGCTCTGCAGACACACATTCATTTGCACACACCCCTATGGTACAAGACCTCTCTATCAGTGCTCCTTCAAGAGAAGGGAATCTCCTCCCACATTTTTTCGTACACACCCCTCCCCTCTGAATGGCAAAGAGAAGGCTGGAGTAGGGTGGTAAATCACCTGAAGGCATGGCTAGGTGTTCCTTTGGGATCCTTCCCTTATACCACTAGGGAGAGATGGAGGCCTTCCCACCCAAGCAAGGGCTCTCTCCTGTAGCCCATTGCCCACAGTCCCTTTGTTACTGCTCTGCTTTGTCCTGCCACAGCCCAGAAAACAGCTCAGCAGTAGGTCATCCCAGATGCCTGTCCTCCTCCAGCCTGGTTGTCCCCACAAGTTGCTCAGAGTGCTGCCTCCCCTCCCAGCCACCAGCTACTGTCCCCTCATACAATCTTAACTTGAGTAGGCTCCACTCAAGGCTCCAAGAGCCCCATGCAAGTTGTAGCAAAGCCATTCCACTGTCCCATGCTTTGGCTGAGTGGGACCAGAGCTCTGGAACAGGCAGAGCCTCTCCTCAAAGTCAACTCAGTCCTTCACATCCAGCCCAGCACCCTTTGGACTCAGAGCCCACCACTGATTGCCAGTCACTCAGCAGCCTCTGACTCTTTCGGCCTGCCCTGGACTTTGGGCTAAGGCTCCCCCAGCTGACCACCTGGAGCATGGCACCTTTTGAATAGAAAGATTCCACTACCATGGCCCATTAATCAATAAACAAATCTTATTGAGCACTTACAATGTCCTAAGCATGAAAGACAAAGGTGAATGAATATAACTGACTCAATACTCACCCTGTCAGAGATCACAGTCTATGAGACTTCTGCCTTATATTACTATTCCAGAAAGAGTACAGCTTGTCAAAAATCTGTCTGGAAAAAAAATTGTAATGACCATGTCTTGAGAAAAATATGAGATGTGAAGGTGTGTCATATGTATAGAATAACGCAAGTTCACATACATTATCTCACTTAATCCTGGAATCACAGTATGATTAGAGGTGGAACACTAAAACTCATCTTTGAAAGGTACTATGGCACAGTGGTTAAACATGCTGACTCTGGGACCAACTGCCTGGATTCAGATCTCAGCTCTACTGTGTAATAGCTGTGTGACCTTGGGCAAAATATTTACCATCTCTGTGCCTCGGTTTCTCCTCATCTGAAATACAGATCATTATAGTTCCTATCTCACTCAGTTGTTGTACAAAAAAAAAAAAAAGCAAAACTCGCTTAAAACATATAAGAGCCAACATAGTTAGCTACCATAATCCAAAATCCTAATTATCTGAGTAGGACCCAGAAAAGTAAGTACTCCTGTGATCGTACAGAGTCCCTAACTCTTAACCAAGGATCTTTTTTCTATGTCATTGATTCTCTTAAGAACTGAAAGATTCATTCAAAGGAACTTAGTTAACTTACCCACACACCACCCTAACCAAATGCTATTTTCCTACCTCGTCCTCACCTGGTGATCACCAAGCCTGGGTGACTCACCCCACCTTCTGACCACTCGGATGATTAGAAAGTTCTTGAACTAAAATGTGCTTCCTGGTAACTTCTGCCCAGAGAGCCCACATCTGCATCCTGAGTTCACACAGAACAAGTCTAACACTTCAAACCCTTTACACCCATCAAATGTGTGAAGACAGTGGTCATACCTCTCCAGGTCTTCTCTTTCTCTGACTAATAGCTCTACTTCCTCCGACCACCTCAATTCTCTGAACCTACCCCTGAGAGTTCAGGACTGACATCTTCCTTGGGCAGCTTTCCCATAGGTTGAGCTGTTGTGAGATAGCATGTGCGAGAGCAAGAGGCAAGAACCCTGCCCTCCTCCTGAAGTCCCAGGCCACTGGAGGAGCAGGGCAAGCCAAGGATACAAATTAGAATAGAGTCACTCTCCTGACTTGAGATCCTCAAGTGTGAGGGTCCTGGTGTAGCTAATGAGAACGTTTTCCATGTCTGGGATTTGTTTCAAAATAATGTGAGGGATGAGGGAGATTGGCAAAAGAAGGGAAATGGAAGGTATAAAGGAAACTGAACTGGCCATGTATTGATTATGGTTGAAGCTGAGTAAGAAGTACACTGAGTTCACCATGCAATCATATACTTTTGTATATGTTTGAAAATGCAATCAACTCGGCCTCCCAAAGTGCTGGGATTACAGGCTGAGCCACCAAGCCCTTTTTGAAGCTAAACTCCTTAACAGGGAGACTTCTGGTTCCTAAGTGACAGAGGCCACCAAGGGGGTCAACGGCATTGCAGGAGCCAGAGAGACATCTTTTTTTTTAAGACATAGGGGATACAACACATGCAGCTTTGTTACATGGATATATTGTGTAGTGGTGAAGTCTGGGCTTCTAGTGTAACTACCACCCAAATAGTATATATTGTACTCATTAGGTAATTTCTCATCCCTCACCCAACTCACCCTCTCCCATTCTGGAGTCTCCAGTATCTATTATTCCACTCTGTATGCCCATGTATACCCATTGTTTAGCTCCCTCTTGTAAGTGAGAACATGCAGTATTTGATTTTGTTTCTGAGTTATTTCACTTAAGATAATGGCCTCTAGGATGGGCACAGTGGCTCATACCTGTAATCCCAATACTTTGGGAGGCTGAGGCAGGAGGATCTCTTGGGGCCAGAAGTTCAAGACCAGCCTGGGCAACACAGTGAGATCCTGTTTCTACAAAAAAAAATTGTTTAATTAGCCAGTCATAGTGTCACATGTTTGTCGTTCTAGCTACTTGAGAGGCTGAGGCAGGAGGAATGCTTGAGCCCAGTAGGTCAAGGCTGTGTGAGTTATGATCATGTCACTGCACTCCAGCCTGGGCAACAGAGCCTTGTCTCTAATAAATGAATAACTAAAAATAAGACAATGGTCTCCGGTTACATCTATGTTACATCTAATGTTGCTGCATTTGTTGCTGGACACTTAGATTGACCTCATGACTTTGCTATTGTGAACAGTGCTAAAATAAACACATCAGTGCAGGTGTCTTTTTTATGTAATGATTTATTTTTCTTTAGGTAGATACCAAGTAGTGGGACTACTAGATCAAATGGCAGTTCTATCTTTAGGTCTTTGAGAAATCTCTATATTGTTTTCCATAGAAGTTGTACTAATTTACATTCCCACAAACAGCGTATAAGCATTCCCTTTTCTCTGCATCCTCATCAACACTGGTTGTTTTTTTGCTTTTTAATAATAGCCATTATGACTGGTGTAAGATGGTATCTCACTGTGGTTCTAATTTACATTTCTCTAATAATTGCTGATATTGAGTATTTTTTCATATGCTTTTTGGCCACTCGTATATGTTCTTTTGCAAAATGTCTGTTAATGTCCTTTGTTCACTTTTTAATGCAATTGTTTTGTGTTGTTGAGTTGTTTGAGTCCCTTTTAGATTCTGAATATCAGTCCTTTGTCAGATGCATAGTTTGCAAATGTTTTCTCCAATTTTGTAGATTGTCATTTACTCTGTTGATTATTTCCTTTGCTGTGCAGAAGCCTTTTAAAGTCCCATTTGTCCATTTTTGTTTTTGCTGTATTTGCTTTGAGACTTAGTCATAAATTTTTTGCCTCGGTCAATGTCCAGAAGAGTTTTTACTAGGTTTTTTCCTGGGATTTTTATAGTTTCACATGTTATATTTAAGTCTCTAATACATTTAATTTTTGTATATGGTAAAAGGTGGGGGTCCAGTTTCATTCTTCTGCATATGGCTATTCAATTCTCCCAGCACCATTTATTGAATAGGACGCCCTTTCCTCAGTATATATTTTTGTTGACTCTGTAGAAAATCAGCTGGTTGTAGGTGTGTGGCTTTGTTTCTGGGCTCTCTATTCTGTTCCATTGATCTATATGTCTATTTCTGTACCAGTACCATGTAGTTTTGGTTACTATAGCTTTGTTGTATAATTTGAAGTCAGGCATTGTGATGCCTCTAGTTTTGTTCCTTTTGCTTAGGATTATTTTGGTAATTGGGGCTCTTTTTTTGTTTGCTTGTTTCATATGAATTTTAGAATTGTTTTTTCTAATTCTGTGAAAAATGATGTTGGTAATTTGATAAGAATTGTATTGAATCTTTAGATTGCTTGAGGAAGTATGGTCATTTAATAATACTGATTCTTTCATCTCATGAGCATGAGATCTTTTTTCATTGTGTCAGCTATAATTTTTGCAGACAACACATAAAACACCTGAAAATACTTCTCTGACTCACGTATTAGTTATCTCTGAAGGCTGCTGTCAGTTTTTAGAGGATCTCCCAAAACAAGAGTCCTGCAGCAGGTTCAAGCTGCTGTATGAGCAATCCCAGCATTTGACCATTATGTGACCATTATGACCTGGCAAATCCCATGGGTGCTAGAGGTATCCATGAAAGATAAGGGTGGGTGCCTGTGGGGTGACTGGCAGGTCCTGAGAGGTGAATTACAGCGCAGACCTCTAGGGTGCTATAGTAAGGCTATGCCATATGCAGCAGGAAACTGTTTACCATATGAAAAGTAACTCCCAGGATGCACTTAAATCCATGCCCAGGCTTCTCTTTTAGGGAAACCCAAACTTAGATGTCTTCTCAGTAGCAGCTGAATCGAATGATTCTCTCCTCCCTTGGTTCCCTAGTTCTGCTCTATTAAACAGATCTATTTTTTACAAAACCTAACAGTGGCCAAGCACAGTGGCTCACACCTATAATCCCAGCACCTTGGGAGGCTGAGGTAGGAGGATTGCTTGAGCCCAGGAGTTTGAGACCAGCTAGGCAATATAGTGAGATTTCCTCTCTACCAAAAAAAAAAAATTTTAATGAGGTAGGTGTGATGGCACACATCTGTAGCCCCAGCTCCTCAGGAGGCTGAGGCAAAAGGATTACCTAAGCCCAGGAGGTCGTGGCTGTGGTGAGCTGTGATTGTGCCACTGCACTCCTGGGTGACAGAGAGAAGCTCCAACTCAAAAATAAATAAATTAAATAGCCGCAATTTCAATGACATGAATGAATCTCACAAACATAATGTTGATGGGGGTGAAAGTCAGACTTAAAAGAAGACCTATTGAGTCAGCGCACTTATATAAAATTCAGAAACAGACAAAATTAAACTGTGGTGTTAAAAGTCAATAGTGCAGTCACATTTGGTGAGAATGGAGACAGCACAAATTTAGGAAGAGGCACATGGCTGGAAGGAGCTTCTTGAAGTGCTAGTGATGTCCTATTTTCTGACTAGGGTGGTGGTTACAAGGATGTGCTTGTTTTGTGATAGCTCACTGAGCTATATTAGTGTTACACTGCAATTAAAAGTTTGATTTGTGGGGGTTTTTTTTAATTGGTTTTCAGTCCCTCTGAGTATTTTTGGTTTCCTAAATTCTAGTTAACACCAAACTTTTGCTTTTCAGTAACTTCTCTTTTTTTCCTCACCCAGTCAATTTTACCATATTTTTTAAAGGCATGTTTTTACTTCTAGCAGTCTCTTAGATTATGCTGGTTAATCACCAAGGGAAAATATTTAAGGGCTGGAAACATTGATCTAGAAATTTTTATTTCTTGAACTTCCACTGTGTCTGTAATTTACAGGGTTCTTATGGGTTGTTGCCTTTTAATATTTTCAACTTTCGATTAGCTAATTTTCCTGTTTTATCTACTATCTTCTTTCTCTCGCAAGGATGCTGAATTTAATTGGGCATAAACACTATTACTAGAGGAATTACAGTTAACACCTGGCCTGGTTTGTATTTCAGTCTATTTCCATATCCCCAAACCTTAAAAACATCATCTTTAACTTCCATTGTAATAAGAAATTTTCCACCATTTTTTTCCTCACATAGTATTGTTTGTATTAAATTAACAGCTTCTATAATCGCAATTTTTACTCAATCTTTTGGGCAGGTCAGATGATCTACATTAAAGAATGACTCCACTTTTTAAAATTCATGTTTCATTGTTTCATCCAATCTTGAAAAATAAAAGTATACTTTGCTTCTCACCACCTCATTTACTCACTGGTGATTCCAAAAAAGAATGCCAAATAGGATCTAGTAAGCCAATGAATAGGTAAGTTGTATCCATCTAGCAATGATCCATTGTATTAAAAAACTTCCAAGATGAATTGTGTCATAAAATCAAAATGTTTTATTATATGGGAATGTGATTTTCAGACTCACTTGAGAATGCAATTTCCTCCCATGGACATTTATAAATTTTTTTAAGCAGGACTTATTGAGAGGACAGAAAAGCTCCCACAGTTGGAGGGGACCCGAGTGGGTTGCCCTATAAATTTTTTTCTAAAAAATTATTTATGTCACATACAAGACCGTCTTGCGCTCATTTTTTTTGTCCATATCTTTCTTTCATTCTGGAATTATGCTTCATTCATCATCATCCCATTAAACCCCCGCTAATCAGGTATGCCACTAAGGGTTTCAAACCTCCTGTTTGGTAGTCCATGACCCAGCAATGAAATAGGAGGACAATTTCTCTCACCTGACTTGATGTGTCTTTTCCTGCCTATATTTAATTGCTATACTGTTGACTTGTCTCTTGACAATTAACTCTGAGTGCCCAGTCACTGTTGCTGCGCTACAAACTGCCTCAAAATTTGGTGGAATAAAACAACCAGGGTATTATTCTCATGGAGAGCTAGTTCAGGAATTCAGACAGGCTGAGTGTGGTGGCTCATGCCTATAATCCCAGCACTTTGGGAGGCCAAGGTGAGAGAACTGCCTGAGCCCACGGGTTCAAGACCAGCCTGGGCAACTTGACGAGACCTCATCTCTACAAGAAATCAAAAAATTAGCCAGGCATGGTGGCACATGCCTGTAGGTCCAGCTACTTGGAAGGCTGAGGCAGAAAGATTGCCTGAACCCAGCAGGTCAAGGCTGAGGTGGCTGGGAGCATGCCACTGCACTCCAGCGTGGGTAACACAGTGAGACTCTGAGTCAAAAAAAAAAAAAAAAGGAATTCAGACCACAGCAAAGACACCTGGTCTCTGCTCCATGAAGTATGCTGCCTCACTTGGGAATACTCAAAGGCTAAGGATGAGTGACTCAACAGGTGCTGGTGTCACCTAGAAGCATCTTCATTCACACATCTGGTAGTAGTTGCTGGCTGTTGGTTAGGACCTCAGCTGGGCTCAGCAAGGACACACTTTCTCATAGGATGGTGGATGGGTTCTAAAAGTGAATACCCCAAGAAAATAAGGTCAAAGTGTGTAGCATTTTTATGACCTAGTAGTTATATCACTTGAAGCAACCATAAACACCCATCTGGGCTCAAGGGAAGGTATATGCACTCTACCTCTTGATGGGGAGTGAAAAGGTTCCAGAATAGCATGTGAAACTGAAGGTGCTTGAAGAGGGGAAGAGTCTCTTAACACCTCAGGACCCCAAATGCGTTTCCGCAGTGTAGAATAGTGAATGCGGATCCCACCCCTGATCCAGCAGTAGACACATGACCCAGGTCTGGCCAATCAGAACACTCTATACTTGGCACCAATGGTTGATCCAAAGAAGCACAAGATCCAAATCAATCCAAGCATCAATTATTTTACCATTCTTCCACCCAAGCATCACCATCAATTTGACGTTTGTTCTTGCTTCAATTTTAGCAGAATTCATCTTGCTCTGATAGGGGTTCTTTTCAAACTGATAGCTTAGTCTTCTTAGCACCTTAAACTAGATAATTGTTATAGTTTATAACACATTACAAAAAGTCAGTATGAGTTTATTTTGGTGCAAAAAATATTTTAAAATCCGTGCATTTTTTTTCTTTCTTTCTTTCTTTTTTTTCCCCTGTGTGTTTACTGACCCTTTCTTTGTGAGAAGGGGGGGCAGGGAAGGAGAGAACACACGCCGCGCCTTAAATAATACACATTTTTCATGATCTTTTCAAAGACCCCTCATAGATAAATCTGGGAAATATTTGGTAAGTAAAATCAAAAGGGTTTCAGACATCCAAAAAGAGAAATCAAGTGAGAAGTTTTTATAGGCATTACAAGCTGAGAAGACATCTAAGCAGCAAGCAAGATCCCTAGTCCTCTGTAAAAAAAAAAAAAAAAAAAAAAAAAACTGGTAACTGAATCCACAGCATAGATACTCAGGAGAAATTGTGGCATGAGATGAGAAGAACGTCCTAGGAACCAACTCTGAGGAATACCAACATGTTAAGAACTTAGAGGAGGCAGAAGAAGCAATGAAGACTGAAAAGAGCTGTAAGAGAATATACTTTTCACTGAGGCCAATGGACTGAGCATTTACAAAGGGAAGGAGTCAACAAGTGCCCAGTGATACTGAGAAGTCAAGAAAAATAACTGAAAATTAGGTGTGAGATTTCGTGATACATGAGAAAGTTGCGTTCTTGGAGAGAGGGGAAAAAAGACAGAAGCAAGACAGGAGTGAATCGGGAAGTAGAAAATGGAAGCCACACTTTTGAGAAGTTTGGCTGTGAAGACGAAGAGAAATAGAGAACATTAGCTGGAGAAAAAAAGAGGGCTGGAGAAGGGTTATTTTAAGATGAGGGGAATTTGAAATATTTAAGTACTAACAGAATTGCTTAAAGGCAAATAGAAATGTTTAAATGCGGGAAGGGGGAGAAGAAAAGATAAAATAGGTCCCGCATTTTTAAAAATTCATAGTACCAGCAGATGGATTTTTTTTTTTTTTTAGATTAGAAAATATAATTTATTTAAAAGTAACTTGGCCGGCCGGGCTCGGTGGCTCAGCCTGTAATCCCAGCACTTTGGGAGGACGAAGCGAGTGGACTGCCTGAGCCCGCGGGTTCGAGACCCACCCGGGCAACTTGGCAAGACCTCGTCTCCACAATAAAATAAAAAGTTAGCCGGGCGTGGTAGCGCGCGCCTGTAGTTCCAGCTACTTGGAAGGCTGAGGCGGAAGGATCGCCTGAGCCCAGCGTGTCGAGGCTGCGGTGGCCGGGAGCGGCCACTGCACTCCAGTCTGGGCGACAGGGTGAGACTCCAACGCAAAAAAAAAAATAAAAATAAAAAATAAAAATAACTTGTTGAAAGAGAAAAGTCACCTCCCCAAGGTGGGGGAGAGGGCCAAAGTCAGGAAGCATGGCGACAGCAATAGCTCAAAGAGCACAGGGCCACATCAGAGTCTAGCAAGACAATGACCGGATGGATTCCCTTGGATTACTGACCCACCAACTGAATGGACGACCAGAATTCTGCGGTTGGGGTAGTTTCAGGTTTTAGGTCAAGGATTGTGTTGGTTTGTTTTGGTGCACAAAAACTTCCCCTCTTCCGCCTCTTCCTCCTCTTTCTCGGTCCCAGAATACCCAGTTCCCACCTCCTTTCCGCATGAAACAGACCCCCCTGTCATTTTATAAACTCTTCCGGGTCACCGGGGGACACGCCCAGTTTCGATCTAAACCCCCCCCCATTTGAGCGCGCTTCCGGAAAGACGCATGCGCAGAGAGGTCGTAGTCGCGCCCCAAGTGGGTAAACTTTAAATCTTGCGCGTGCGCATCACGTCCCGGTCGCTATGCGGGTGCTTGTGGGTGAGGGGGCCTTACAGGGAAAGAGGGGAGAGGGTTTTGCCTGAGACTGAAAGCTGGGAGGCCGCTGCCGAGAAGACACCGTCTCGTGCGCAGGCAGCCCGGCGTTGACCGTCTAGCCCCAAAAGCCGACTCTCCCTAGTCCCCGTGAGCTGTGTCACCTCTGCATCGCGAGGGGGGGAGAAGAGAAGGGGAGGAGTCGCGTCTGACGGGAGGGCACCGGAAAAGGGGCCACAAGCGGGGACGGAAGGCGCTCCCCCTGCCCCTCCCCAAGAATATAAAAAAATTTGTATTTTCCGATCAGGTGGCGGGACGGGCTTCATTGGGAAAGCCCTGGCCCAGCTGCTGAGAGGCAGGGGCCACGAAGTGACGTTGGTGTCCCGACAGCCGGGGCCCGGCCGGATCACATGGGTACGCCCTCCCTCTGGGAGTGGGTGGGGAGGCTTGGGGGGCGGGGCCGGGGCGCACTGAGCTCTTTCTCCAACAGGATGAGCTTGCTGCGTCGGGACTGCCCGGGTGCGATGCAGCCGTCAACCTGGCCGGAGAGAACATCCTCAACCCTCTCCGAAGGTCAGCCCGGGCCCTAAAGCTGATATCCCCCAGAGCAGAGGGAGGAGAGGGTCCGATTCGGATGAGAACCTGTGAGCTGTGGATAATGGAGCTGCCAGAATGAGAACTAAACCGATATCCCAAACCGCTCATTCAACCCCACCCCTCCACACCCACCCGCTCCTCCACCCAGTCAGCCAGTTGGCTTAAGTCCTCACATGTAACTCAGAATGCCCAAGAAAGATATGTCGTTTTCCTCTACACTGCTGCTTCTCTTAAGCCACAATTCAGAAATGGGTATGAAATGAAAGCGAGAAGGGATATGTGCACGTAAATATTTAGTGGCTTTTTCTTTCCCCTATATTTCTCCTGCAGGTGGAATGAAGCCTTCCAAAAAGAGGTTCTCAGCAGCCGCCTGAAGACCACCCAAATGCTGGCTAAAGCCATCATGAAGGCCCCACAGCCCCCGCAGGCCTGGGTCTTAGTCACAGGCGTAGGTATGCCCCCCAAATTGCCAAACCCTTACATTAGCCAGGGAAAGGAGGTGGCGCAGAGTGAGCGGGTAGGTCTGGCCTTAGTAGCTGCACACACCTCAGAGCACTGGTCTCTCCCAGGCACAACAACTTCCTAGACCTTCAATCCATGCATGTTTCTTGTAACCTTCAGGTTCTTTCACTGAGAAATGGAGACCCTCAGAGAAAGAGGGGGGCGTGGCACTGCTCCTAGTGCCAGGAAAATGTCTACCTACTCCCAAGGTCCTTTCTTCTCACACCACAGTTCTTTAGGAAGTTTCTGATTGTTGAATATCACCTTTGGGACTAAAAAATTACAAAGTTATAATGTACACACCAGCCATGATTTGAAACGTTTTATGCATATTACATATGTATTCCTCACAACAACTCTATGAGGTAGGTACTATTGTTCCCATTTTAAAGAAGCAAAGTTCTATACAGAGAGGTAAAGCAATTTGCCTAAAATCATGGAGTTAATAAATGGTGGAGCTAAGAAAGGCAGCCTGGCACCCAAGTTTCTGTTCTTAACCACTACACTTCAGCAGCCTCTAAGTTTAGCCTTACAACCAAAGATAAGAGTTCCTCCAGGGAACAGAGCAGGTCACAGAGAAGTTCAAGGGGGAAATAACTGTGGTTCTGTCTTTACATGGGGAGATCCCAAGGGCCAGAGGGTGAGGCCAATGGGAGCCTCCACTGCAAAGGGCCAAGCAGGGCCAAGGATACCCAGGGCAAGTGAGTACTGTTCCCTGACAGCTTACTACCAGCCCAGCCTGACCACAGAGTATGATGAGGACAGCCCAGGAGGGGATTTTGACTTTTTCTCCAACCTCGTAACCAAATGGGAAACAGCAGCCAGGCTTCCTGGAGAGTCTACACGCCAGGTGGTGGTACGCTCTGGTGAGAACTAGGGGACTGGGTATCAGACGGGGTTGGAATGTCTTCTCTGGGCTGGGAGAGTGGTGGGATCAGGAGAGCTAAGATCACAGCGTGAGAGGATGCCACCACTTATGGCCAACCTACAGTCAGAAGGGTGGGAAGTCCCAAAGACAGCCATATCCCTCAACTCTTACAGAGCTGAGTCAGCATGGGGAAAGAGTAAGCACAGGGAAACTGAGAAACCAGGAGGAGCAGTGGGGCTGCTTTGATGTTGAGGGGCCTTCCTGTACTGTCCCTTTTGCCTGCTCTAGGGGTTGTGCTGGGCCGTGGGGGTGGTGCCATCAGCCACATGTTGCTGCCCTTCCGCCTCGGCCTGGGGGGCCCCATCGGCTCAGGCCACCAGTTCTTCCCCTGGATTCACATCGGGGACCTGGCAGGAATCCTGACCCACGCCCTTGAAGCAAACCATGTGCAGGGGGTCCTTAATGGAGTGGCCCCAGCCTCTGCCACCAATGCTGAGTTTGCCCAAGCCTTGGGCGCTGCTCTGGGCCGCCCAGCCCTCATCCCTCTCCCCAGCACTGTGGTGCAAGCTGTCTTTGGGCGAGAGCGTGCCATCATGCTGCTGGAGGGCCAGAAGGTGATACCTCGGCGGACTCTGGCCACCGGCTACCAGTATGCCTTCCCAGAGCTAGGGCCTGCCTTGAAGGAAGTCGTATCGTAAGTACGGAAGCTCGTGGCAAGGGCCTGAGGCCTGTCCCTCAACTGGGGCCTCCTGGTCAGGCACTGTGAATAGGCTCAGCTACTCCTCTACTTGAGATCTGAAGCCATTTGGTTCTTCAGGGTTCATCTCCCACTCATCTTTCCCATTGTTCTGTTACTCCACCTTATTTAACTGAGAGACTGTCCAGTCTCAAGGCTGTAATCTCATCAGGTTGGGACCTTAACCTCTTCAACTCCTTGTAAAAGGATTCCCCAGTTTGGTTTCTCTACATGTGCCAATGCTGCCCCCACTTCTCCTTTATGCTATATGGAGAATGCTCTGCAGTTTAGGCAATAAAGATAAATTATCTGACTATACTCGTCTCATCTCTTTGGCCTAGATTCTCCTGGAATTTATTTCAAGAAATGTCAACCTAGATGATTTTTTTCCCTACACGGGGTTTTGAATGTTACAGTGAGCAACATCTCACCCTCTCCTTTCTTGGTCCTTCTGTTGGCAAAAGAGCTGGTTACAAATTTGGGGCATGAGGTTATGATGAAGGCAGAAACTAGGGGAGAAAACGATGATCCATGTCCAGTGGGGTTCTGTACTCACCCTGCGTACCTGTCACAGAGTGCCTTTAGGACACCAGCAGAGGAAGACAAAGAGGCCAAGGTGTAGGTCAGCCTTCAGTCCATTTCACCAAATGGCAGTGAATTAATGAAGTAGTCACACAGTGCTCCCAGCTGATCGAGCAGCAGTGGGACAAAGCCAACATGCTTGTCTGTAAGAAACTTAGGACTTGCCGCCTATCTGATTGGGGCCACTTCAGACGGCCAAGGTCCTCAGCACAAAAAAGCAGAAGATACCTCCGGCCTACTGCACATTCATCATTGAAGCGAAAAGGACAGGGAACCAAAAGCAACCCCATCAGGAAAAAAAGTCCCAAGTGTTCGTCTAGGTCCCCTTTTACCCTACCTAAAGTTGTAATATCTGGGGACTATGGGTTGTCTCCGAGTCACCCCCCAACCAGCCTGGGTCAATACGGTCTAGCGGTATAAATCAAAAGTAGGGGTGAACACATCAGGACCCGGAGGCCACCGCTGTCATCATTCCTCTCCCCATGTGGTATTCAACTCCCTGTGCCATTCAGAGGGAAGCAGAAGTCAAATCCTGAAAAGGATCTTGTCCAGGGACTCACTGCAGGGCCCAGACAGAGTCCAGGAACACCTGACCTACTACTGTATCTGATCTTGGACTCTAGGAAGTTGACTAGCTCTGTACTGTTCCTGGGGGAAGGACTGGCTTCAAAGGTAGAAATAATAGAAAAGCATATTTTTAGCTGCACTAAAAGAAAGACCACTGATCAATACAGTCAACATAGGGAATGTGCTACCTTAGAGGTAGTAAGTCCCCTGGCACAGAAGGACATCAAGCAGATACAGGGCAATGACCTGTAGGAATCAGGGTGGAGACAGCATGTATGATATGACAGCAGAGTTGATCTGGTGGCCAGTCAGGTGCCTTCCAACTCTGACTCTTTAATTTTCATTTCCAGATAACTGGTTCATCTAGAACCAATTGGTTCAACCCCTGTATGCCCTCCCATCCCCAAACACGCACACAAAGCATGCCTTGCCTTGTGCAACATATGTCTTCTGTAGAGAAACTGTTAAGGTCAGATCACATTGTCATCACAGAGCATGGCTTCCTCAAGGTGGTGAATGCTCTCAACACTTCAATAAGTGCATCTAACCAGAGACTTTCTGACACGTTTGTTAGTCTGTAAACAAACACTTGAATGCACCAGGAGAGCTGCCATTTATAGAAACCCTGAGAGTATTTTGGTAATGCAGTCATCCCTAACTTAACTGTTTTGTAAATGTGGATTTTGGAGGTTGCCCAAAAGAAATGCAGCCATTATAGGGCATGTTATATTGAGGACAGTGTTAAAATCTAGGGTGTGGGCCTGGACACAGGAACCACATCTCTCTGAAAGTGAGGTTTTGGTTTGGGAGCCTGTGCAGCCACAGGCAAACACACCTGAGACTTGGTCCAAATACCTTTCCTACAAGTTGCGTTCCTCTACATTCTCATTTCTCCTCCCAACAGGTATTTTTAGCTCTGATTTATAGGTGGAAGTAAAGGCCAAGCAGCTCAATCAAGAGCACAAACAGGCACAGCTGAGACCAGAAACTAAGTTTCCCTCTAACTTCACTAGCTCACTTCACCCTACTGCAGCCCAGTCCATATGCCATCACCCTTCCAGGGCCCAGAATTCCCTTCCACACTCCCAAGAGCCTAGCCAGGCCTAGGAGGCAACCTGTCTTCTGGCCGCCCAGAGCAACAGCCAGGAGAAAGAAAGGTTTGGCTTCCTGGTACCTCCCACCCACCCTAGCTCAGCCTGGGGGTGGAGCCAACAGTCCCAGTCTCCAGCAGCCCCCACTCTCTGCAGAAACCCTGTGCTAAGGCAAGGTTGAGAATTTAACACTAAGCAGAACCTCTTGAGAGCTGGTTGAGGTCCTGACTCAGATAAGATAAGGTCACTTTATGGACCTGTCCCCTAACCCAAAGCACCAACTGAGAGTGAGTCTGGGTCAGAATCTGAGCAACAGAGAGAGATTCTCACAGAAGGTGCTGAGCTGGGGGAGGCTGGAGCTGACGGGGCAGCAGCCACTCAGGCAGGTGAGACTCAAAAGTTGAGACTGAGCAGGGCCTCAGACAGTTGGTTAATGTCCCGGCAGTATGGCTCCCGCTGCAGGATGAAGTCCACCTTGTGATCCTGACCCCAGAACACCTCCAGCAGCTGGCGTCGGAGCCGCTCCGTCTCCCGGGTCTTCCGGATGCCGCCACTGCCTTTTTCCTCTTCTCTCCCTTGCTGCTTGTTGTCATGTTCTGCGAAGCCCCTGGAAGGAGGCTGAGCCTTAGAAGACCCCTGTGTCCTGAGAAGAAACAGGACAAAAAGAGCTGATGAGCATCCTGGAGGGAAATTAGACCTCGGTGGGCCTCCCCACTCTTAATTGTCCCGCCTGTTCTGGCTCTCTGGGAGAAATCCTGAAGTTCCCCAAGCTGACCACTGAGTGGCAGTATCAACCTACTTCTGAAGGAACTGGGCAAATCCCGCCACTATTATGATCTGGTTCTAGTCCTAATTAACCACTTATGTAATGTTCTGGTAGGAGTGTGCTGAATACAGCTGGCTATCAGTACAAGCAACCATCTTCCAAATAACTCCATCAAACACACTGATTAAGGGAAACAGGAAGCAGGTGCTTCCTACCAGCCAAGAGGTTCTGCGTCAGGATCCCCTGAGAAACCTTTAAAAGTTAAGCCCAGGGCAACTCAAACTACTGCAGAATTAAGCTGGCCCAAACTGAGGTCACACTTCCACCCAAGTCTCCAGGCCTGCAGAGAGAGGACCAGGGCTGGAGGCTGCAGGGAGCCTGGGGTATTACCCGGCTGGCTTCTTCAGGAACTCTTCCAGGGTGGGGCCATTTCGCCCCAGCGGGTCATCAGGAACCATAAAGAGGTTTCCCACAAAGGTAAAGGGCAGCAGGCTAGATGGGAAAAGAACGTGTGGTCAGAGGGGCCCTTGCCCACCTCCCAGACAGCTAAGACCAACATCACCAGAAGCTGCTAGCTACCATCCTTCAAGGCAACTTCAAGATCCTTCCCAGTGTCCTCCCCCAGTGGCCAAAGCAGAACTGGTTTTAGAGAGTTCTGAATCTATGCCCTCTTCCCAGTGGAGGGCTCCCTCACCGTTCTCTTATGATTGCCATCCACTTCTCGGACTCCTCTGCCAAGTCCCGAAACTGGTCGTTGGAGACAATGATCCCATTGGTCTCTTCAGCCAGCTTCACCATGAACCTGTCTCAAAACCACAGCAACCATTCTGGGATTTTCCAAGGCCCCAACCCCAAAGCGTTACTGTCTCCCGTGACCCACTTCTGGTGATAGAGATCGGATCCCCTGCCTCACCGTAACGCAGTTACATGCAGAAGTCAAGGGCTAGTAGAAAACAAGGAAGAATCCAGGTGGTCTCCCAACAGCATCCTATCGACTCACCACAATCCTTCACTCACACCTTGTGCCTCATTAGCAAGACAGTAAGATCTGGCTCTGACTCCGCCTACCCCACCAGTCCCTCACAAATCCCTATGTTCTTCCTTTGAAAAGCCTTCTGCTCTGCTCCTTTCCTTTCCAGTCCCACCATTACCTTAGTAAACCAGATACTGCAACTGAGATAACGCATAGCATACAAACAAGGGAGGCCCTGCCACTAACATTTACCACCCTCCAGCCTCTCCTGCCCTCCCCCAAGAAAGCATGCTCTTCGCCTATACAAAATGCTTCTGCACTTCCATGCTTCTACTAGAACCCGGCTTCAAGTCACCCTTAAAGCCTTATTTCTCCCAGTATTCCCTAATGTACCCTCAACTCCGGCCAAAATCAATGATCAGAATACCCCAAATATGACCTATGCCCTCTAACTGGAAAATGATTCCCTCTATCTGGAAGGTGCTTCCCAACCCTTGCTGAGGAACAGAATCACCAGGGAAATGTTTTTAAAATAGGGTCCCACTTCAGTAATTCTGATTTCACAGGACTACGGTGGGACTCATGAGGAAGTGAATGGTTTAATGTATGGTTTTCCTTGGCTCTCTGTCGTCAAGAATCAGGTCCTAGCCAGGTGTGATGGCTCACGCCTGTAATCCCAGCACTTTGGGAGGCTGAGGTAAGAGGATTACCTGAGCTCAGGGGTGCGAGACCAGCCTGAACAACATGGCGAGACCTCATCTCTACAATAAATAAATAAATTTTTAAAAAATCAACAGGGCATGGTGGCACATGCCTATATAGCGTTCCAGCTACTTGGAAGGCTGAGGCAGAAGGATCACCTGAGCCCAGCATTTCGAGGCTGCAGTGGCCATGAATGTGCCATTGCACTCCAGCCTGGGCAACAGAGTGAGACTCCGACTCAAAATAAATAAATACATAAAAATTAGGTCTTGTTCCCAGCATTCCCACTTCCTTCTGCAGGCCATGTCCTAAGACTAAGTGGGCAGCCAGTATTTGAAAGACAGTGTGGTACAGACGGGACCAGGAATCAGGATCAGGTATGACAGATGTCTGGTTCTGAGTTTCTGTCTGAGAAACAAGGGAATGACATAAGTGTATATAACATACAAAAGATACTTTCTGGCATGTTATGTTGTATGTTGTTCAGCTGTGTTCACCCAGTGGGCCTGTGCTGTGCACCACTGTGCTTGTTCACTGCTACTGGGCAAAATTCCCAATCGACATGTTATCTGCCTACCAGATCCTATACAAGTGCGCAGGGATGTGCCTTTAAAAGTCATTAAAACTGACTCAATCTTCAGTTTCGATTCTTTTTCAATGTTGGTATGGAAAGAACTGAAACAGAAGATACATCCATATCTTGGATAATCTGTGAAACCCAGACATAAATAGAATAGCATCGGGAGAAAGCAAACTGCCTTTTTGTAGAATATCACTTACTTGTTAAGGAGTAAAAGATAAGTATTTGAAAAGACAAAGTATATGATCGCTGTAGTTTGGAAACTCATTTTTAAAAACTGAAAAATGAGCCGGGCTCGGTGGCTCAGCCTATAATCCCGCGCCTTGGGAGGCTGAGGTGAGTGGATTGCCTGAGCCCGCGGGTTCGAGACCCACCTGGGCAGGCGAAACCTCATCTCTACAATAAATCAAAAAAATTAGCCGGGCGTGGTAGCGC
>CAUYQG010101992.1:0-18185 GCA_963574415.1 Tarsius wallacei
ACCTAGCTTTTTTTTTTTTTTTAGTTGGAGTCTCACAATGTAGCCCAGAATGGAGTGCAGTGGCCGCTCCTTGCCACCGCAGCCACGACCTGCTGGGCTCCCGCGATACTTACGCCGCCGCCGTCCAACTAGCAGGAACTACAGGCACGCGCTACCACGCCTGGCTAATTTTTTGATTTATTGTAGAGATGAGGTTTCACCAAGTTGCCCAGGTGGGTCTCGAACCCGCGGGCTCAGGCAATCCACTCACCTCAGCCTCCCAAGATGCAGGATTACAGGCTGAGCCACCGAGCCCAGCTTCCTAGCTTTTTTTTTTGAGTCAAGGTCTCACTGTCACCCAGACCAGAGTGCAGTGGCATGATCACAGTTTACCACAGCCTCAACCTCCTGGGCTCAGGAGATCCTTCCACTTCAGCCTCCCGATTAGCTGGGACTGCAGGTGTGCGTCACCACGACCATTAATATTTTTTGCAGATACAAGGTCTCGTTATGTTCTCTAGGCTGAGTCTCAAACTCTGGGACTCAAGTCATCCTCCCACCTTGGGCTCCCAAAGTTCTGGGATTACTGGTGTGAGCCACTGTGCCCAGTCTAACACCCTTATGTTACAATGAGAAAATTAAGGCCCAGAGATATTGCATACTTTTGATATTAAGAACACCAATAATAAAAGAAATCTGATAACAGGATGAAAATGTTCTACTGAAGAAAGTGTCCAGAATGGTTAAGAAGTAGTTTCCACAAAATACGGTTCTTTTCCATTTAAATGATTGCCATATAGTTCTCCAATTAATAAAAATGGAAATGGTCAATTAACTTAGCTGCTGTTCTTTATTGTTTTGGATTAGCCTCATAGCTTGTAAACCCTGGATTGTGCTGACTATGTAATTTGTATTTTATTCCATTAGTGGATGTAGAGATTTACTGATTATCTCTAATAATTACATTGTGCATTGCAACTTATGAATCAGCATCCCAATTTCTACATGTCAGCTATTCTTGTCTATTACACCCACCCCATCATCTGTAATTTCAGTTGTTTTCTCATCATGAGGCTTGCCTGTAAAACTCTGGAAACTGCTATTGACAAAACAATCTCCTTTACTAATTAGACAAGGCCGAGCTTCACTGACAGACATTTAAAAGGTGATTTCAGATTTTTGCCCTGACACTTCATCCTTTCACCTGGACAACTGATAGACAACTACTTAGTGCAGTTACGGTTAGTCCACCTTGTCTATATGAGGACTAACATACTCCTGACCTCTGCGTTGGGTATGGTTCTGCAGACGTTTATGTATATTTAGTATTTTTTAAAATTTTATTTTAAAGATGTGGGGTACATTTCAGGGTTAGGTATACAAATGTTCTTTATGCAGGTACCCGTGCTGATGAGGTGCCCCACCCTCCCCTGGCAGTTTCCCTCAACTGCCAATCCTACCCCCTGCCCCAGCAGTTTCCCACTACTGCCAATCCCAAGTTGCTGCGAAGTCCACATGTTTGTCCTTTTTAAAGGCTGCATAATAGACCATTGTGTATATGTACCACATTTTTTTCTCCAGTCCAGCCTCAATGGGCAGCATGGTTGGTTCCATGTTTTTGCTATTGTGAGGAGAGCTGCAACAAACATGTGTGCAGGCATCCTTTTTGTAGAATGACTTGAGCTCCTCTAGGTATTTTCCCAACAGGGGGATTGCTGGGTCATATGGAAGGTCAATTTCTAGTTTTTTTCAGAAATCGCCACACTGTCTTCCAAAGAGGTTGCACTAGTTTGCATTTCCACCAGCAGTGTAGAAGCATTCCTTTTTCTCTGCATCCTCACCAGCATCTGTTACTGTTGTTTGTTTTGTTAATGATGGCCTTCTTACTGGGGCTAGGTGGTATCTCAATGTGGTTTTGATGATGAGTGAGGCTGAGCACTTTTCATGTGTCTGTTGGCTGCCTGTATGTCTTCTTTTGAGAAGTGTCTATTCATGTCTTTTGCCCACTTTTTAAAAAAATTATTCAATATTTTTTATTATGATATTTTGGGGTACAGTTAAGGGTTAGGTATACAAATATGCCTCATTCAGGCACCCTTGTTGATAAGAAGTGTCTCCCCATTTTGCCTACTTTTTAATGGGGCTGTTTGTTTTTTTCTTTTCAGCACGAGTTCCTTGTAGATCCTAGATGTTAGGTCTTTGTCAGATAGACAGTTGGCAAATATTTTTTCCCATTCTGTGAGCTGTCTTCCTGCCCTCTTGATGGTTTCTTTTGCTTTGCAGAAGCTCATCAGTTTGATGTGGTCCCACTTGTCTATCTTATTTCTTATGGTATTGGCACTTAGGGTTTTGAACAGGAATTGGTTGCCAGTTCCAATTTCCATAAGGATGTCTCCTGCATTTTCTAACATTCTATTCTTATAGCTTGAGGTTTTACATTTAGGTCATTGATCCATTTAGAGGTAATTTTTGTGTATGGTGATAGGTAGGGGTACTGTTTCAATTTTTGCATGTGACCAGCCAGTTTTCCCAGCACTGTTTACTGAATAGATTCTCCTCTCCCCAGGGGTTGTTGGTGGAGGCTTTGTCAAAGATGAGTTGGTTGAGAAATTGAGGCTGACACAAAGGAAGCTTAAATGCAAATTGCTAAGTTTAAGAATCAAATCTGAAAAGGCTACCTACTATATGATTTCTACTAAACAACATTCCGGAAAAGGAAGAAGTATAGAGATAGTAATAAGATCAGTGATTGCCAGGAGTTGGGGCAGGAGGTGTCGAATAGGTGGAGCAGAGGATTTCTAGGTTGGTGAAAGTACTCTGTATGATACCATAAAAATGGATACACATCATTATACATTTGTCCAAACCCATAGAATATACACCATCAAGGATAAATTCCCATGTGAGCTACAGACTTTGGGTAACTATAATGTATCATGTGGGTTCATCAGTTGTAACAAAAGTACCACTGTGAGGGGTGATCTTGAGAATGGAGAAGGCTATGCATGTATTGGAGCAGGGGTATATGGGATTTCTTTGTAACTTTCTCTTAATTGATCTCTGAATCTAAAACTACTCTAAAAATTGTCTTTTAACATGTAAGACCCAAAGTTATAGTGTGACAAGATTTATATTTTAATACAAAGACTCATGTAGGTTGAAAGAACAAGGATGGAACAGCTTATAGCACATAAACTAGAAGCTTAAGAAGGCTTATTACCACTGAGGAAAATAGACTACAAGAGATACAGAGAAACATTCCATTATCAAAGAAGAACTACTTTAACAGGAAGGCATAATTATTAGTGTACCTCCACCTAGAAGCAGCACCTCGACGCACCTGAAGGGGAAAAAAATGACAGAAGCCAGTGGAAATTAAAACAGTCATTGTGGAGCTCTTAATATCCTCCTCTCGGTTTTTGATAAAATAATTGGACAAGAAAATTAAGAAACTTAAAGGACAGAGGAGAGCTAAAGCAACATAATTAACCTAGCCAAATTCACAAAAATAAAATACTGTCCCTAGCACACATTTAATTTGAAATGCACACAGCACATTCACCAAGATTAGCAATATGAGAGGCCACTGGATAAGGATCAATAAGTTTTGAAAGTCATACTAAATGGACAACAGCTGGGAGCATTCCCCCGAAGAGCTAGATCAAGACAACCATGTTCACCCTCACCATTCCTATTTTACGCAGTACTGGAAGTCTTAACCAGAGCAATCAGGCAAGAGAAAGAAATAAAAGGCAACCAAATAGGAAAAGAAGAAATAAAATTATCTTTCTTTAGAGATTATATGATTCTGTATCTAGAAAACCCTAAAGATTTCACCTGAAAACTCCTGGACCTGATAAATGACTTCAGTAAATTTAGGATAGAAAATCAATGTTAAAAAATTAGTCGCATTTCTATACACCAGCAACATTCAAGCCAGAAACCAAATCAAGAACACAATCTCATTCACAATAGACACACACACACACACACACACACACACACACACACAGAGAGAGAGAGAGAGAGAGAGAGAGAGAGAGAATATGGGAGTACATCTAAAACAGAGAGAGAGAGAATATGGGAGTAAATCTAAAAAAGGATATAAAATGCCACTACAACAAGAACTACAAAACACTGCCAAAAGAAATCAAAGATGGCACAAACAAATGCAAAACACTCCATGTTCATGTATTGGAATAATCAGTATTGTTAAAATGTCCATACTGCCCAAAGTAATCCACAGATTCAACGCAATCCCCATTAAACTACCAGCATCAGTTTTCGCAGACCTAGACAAACCAATAATTAAATTTACATGGACGCAAAAAAGGAGCCCAAATAGCCAAAACAATCATAACAAAAAGAACAAATTTCAAACTTTACTACAAGACTCCAGTAAGCAAAACAGCATGGTACAGTTACAAAAATAGGCATATAGACCAATGGAATGGAATACATATCCCAAAAATAAAGTCACTGACATATAACCAACTGATATTTGACAAAGTTGAAAAAAATGGGGAAGGGACTCTGTCTTCAATAAATGGTGCTGGGAAAACTGGCTAACCATATGCAGAAGAATGAAACTGGACCTTTTCCTCTCATCATATACAATAATTAACTCCAAGAGGATTAAAGGCACAAATGTAAGACCTCAAACACATAAAAATTCTAGAAGAAATTCTAGAAAGAATTCTTCTGGATATCAGCCTAGTCAATGAATTTATGACCAATTTCTTAAAAGCAAATGCAGTAAAAACCAAAACTGACAAGTGGGACATAATTAAACTAAAGAGCTTCCGCACAGCAAAAATAAATATATATCAACAGAGTAAATAGACAACCTAAAGAATGGGAGGAAATATTTGCAAACTGTTCATTTACAAAGGTCTAATATGCAAAATCTATAAGGAACTTAAACAAGCTGACAGGGAAAAAACAAAACTAAACAAATAACCCAGTTAAATAGTAGGCAAAGAACACGAACAGACACTTCTCAAAAGAAGACGTAAGTGGCCAATAAACCTATGAAAAAGTGCTCAACATCTCTAATTATCAAATAAATGCAAAACAAAACCACAACGAGATACCATCTCACATCAGTCAGATTGGTTATCTTTAATAAGTCAAAAAACAACACATGTTGTCAAGACTATGAAGAAAAGGGAATGCTCATACCCTGTTGGTGGAAATGTAAGCTAGTTCAGCCCATGTGGAAATCAGTTTAGGTATTTCTCAAATAACTAAAAATAGACTCATCATTTGACCTAGCAATACCACTATTGGGTATATGAGGATGGCTGACAATTAAGTTCACAAACTGCTACTGTGCATTTATGTTGGCAACTCTACACAAACAACTCAGTAAGGTTTCATAACCTTGGTATATCAGTGTCTCACAGCTGTGTTCATGTCGACATGTGGCAGTAATCTTGCTGGGTAACATTCATTATTGTTGTTGCATGTTTTTTCATGCCATTGCAAGAATGTCGGAACTTGAATTAGAGCAACAAACAAACATTAAATTTCTTGTTAAACTTGGCAAGAGTGGAAGTGAAATTAGATATATGTTAGTTCAAGTTTATGGGGATAATTCCACGAAGAAAATGGCAGTGTACAAATGGATTAAACAATTTTCTGAGGGGACAGAAAGCATCACTGATAAAGACAGGTCAAGATGACCATTAACAGCAGAACTGAGGAAAACATTGCAAAAGTTCATCGACTTGTGCATCAAAATCATCAACTGACTGTGAGAAGCATAGCAGACCAAATAAACATTGACAGAGAAAGAGTTATGAAAATCTTAACTAAAAATTTTGGCATGAGGAGGGTTTGTGCAAAAATGGTCCCAAAGAGCTCTTGCATCACAACAATACACCACCTCACACAGCACTGTCTATAAGGGAATTTTAGCCAATAAATAAATAACTGTATTGGAACACCCTCCTTACTCACCTGATCTGGCCCCTAATGACTTTTTTCTTTACCCAAAGATAAAGGAAATATTGAAAGGAAGACATTTGATGACATTCAGGACATGAAGGATAATATGACAACAGCTCTGGTGGCCATTCCAGAAAAAGAGTTCCACAATTGCTTTGACGGTAGACTAGACGATGACATTGGTGCATAGCTTCCCAAGGGGAGTACTTTGAAGGTAACCATAGTGATATTCATCAATGAGGTATGTAGCACTTCTAGGATGAGTCCTTGAACTTAATTATTGGATCTTGTACACCCAAAGGAGCACAAATCATTCTACCCAAAAGACACTTGCACTCATATGTTTATCATAGCACTACTCACAGTATCAAAAATATGGAACCAACCTAGGCATCCAGGTTGGTGAACTGGATGAAGAAAATGTGGTAATATATACCATGGACTACTACACAGCCATAAAGAGGAATGAAGTCGTTTCCTTCGCAGCAACGTGGATGCAGTTGGAGGCTGTTATTTTAAGTGAACAAACTCAGAAACAGAAAACTGAATACCACATGTTCTTACTTGTAAGTGGGAGCTAAACATGAGGTATACACAGTCACAAAGATGGGAACAAGAGACACTAGTGACTCAAAATGGGGAGGAAGGAAGGTAAGCAAGGGTTGAAAAATATGCATTGGGTACCAAGCACATTATTTGGAGGATGTGCTAAAATCTCTTTCTTTTTTTTTGAGTCACCCAGGCTAGGGTGCAGTGGCATGCTCACGGCCACCCCAGCGTTGACCTGCTAGGCTCAGGCGATCCTTCCACCTCAGCCTTCCAAGTAGCTGGAACTACAGGCACACGCTACTATGCCTGGCTAATTTTTTGATTTATTGTAGAGATGAGGTCTCACCAAGTTGCCCAGGCTGTTCTCGAACTCGTGGACTCAGGCAATCCCCTCACCTCGGTCTCCCAAAGTTCTGGGATTACAGGTTTGAGCCACCATGCCCAGCCTTAATAGAAATCTTAATCTCAACATTATATGATACACTCATGTAACAAACCTGAACATATACCCCTAAAACAAAAAAAATCATAAAAATAAAATAAAAAGCAGATAAAATTTTAAAATGTAATACTTAACATCAATAAGAGTATCTAATTTCAAACCAGGCAAAATGGGGACCAAAGGGAGGCCCAAACTTTACCTGTATGATGATCACTTGAATACCTAATCCTGAACCCCACAAATTTTTTAAATGAAATAATTTAAATAAATAATAAAATGTAATACTTTGCAAAGGTATTTTTTACTTTACAAAAGTAAATCTTTGTGCTATTATATGTCAAATATAGTAAGTCTACATGTTATAAATTCCAAAATGTAGGATTATAATTTTTGCTTTTAAAAAATCTTATGGAAAAATACACTGGTGACTAATTATCTCAGTGTTTATGTATTTTCAAACATCTTTATTTTGTCTTTTTATTGACATTTTCAGGGGATCTATATTTCTGTCTATATTGCAGGATTAAGTCATTTTTCCAGGATTTTAAAGATAATGATTCCATTGTCTTCTGTTCTTTATTGCTTCTATGAGAACTCAGATATCATTTTTATCATTGGTCCACTCTATGTGATATTAAATCTCATTTCACATTAGAACATGAATGTCAAAACTAAGATAAGATACCACTTTAACATTCCGAAATTCTAACATATTTGTAGATATTATTTTTGCTTAAGCTAACTAAATTGGTGTGCTAGAGTGAGCTGATGACACAAAATTTTCACCCCTTCTTGGATTCACGACCTTAGCTATGTAACAATGAATGCAGTGACCTCTATTTGACTCTAGATTTGCCCATGTCACTTACTTTGGACTATGGAGGTAGATGTAATGATGTGTCAGTCCCACAGCTAGCACTCTAGAAGCCTCACATATTTCAACTTGTCCTCTTTGTGCTTCTGCCATTGCCCTGAGGAGGATATTCCTAGGCTACCCTACTGCCACCAGAGGAAGGACAATAAAATGTGAAGCAAAACAAAGTCCAGCTTGGACTCAATAATTCATTGAGGCATGAGTGTGTCAACCAACTAGTAGCTGTATGAGTACATGCCCAACTGAAGAAGAGATATCACAAGCAACACAAAACATCAGAAATAATTGTTTATTGTTATATGACACTGAATTTTGCAGGTTTGTTACATAGGAAAAGTTTGCAGTGAAGTAATATTCGTGACAAATTTTACACACACACACACACATGTGCACACATGCATACCTATCCTTTTGCTACTCCACTTTCATGGAAGAAGATATTCAATGCTGCCTGAGTTGTCCAACTTAATGAGGACTTACGTATTTCACATTCCCTTGCTGCTGTAACTTTATCAGTTGTGTCAGAAAGATATCTCCACTTCTAACCCCCACCTCTACTTTTGGAACTATAGATTCAACAAAGCCAGGGTAATATAGATAGCACAGAGAATAGCTACTCAAGCTCACAAAACAATTAATAAACTTAATTGAGTTAATGCCTCAGAACATTGTGTTTATCAATAATATGACATTTCAAGTCCGGTAAGAACACGTTTATAGTATTATATCTTTGCCAATCATCTTCTTATTCAATTTTTCTTATTATTATAATTCATCATTCCAATAACCAACAGTTATAGGCATGGCCTTGATGTGTGTAGTGTGGTGATATAACATAATATATGTAATCTTTGCATGGGTATAAATCCTTGATTGACTACATATTCATTCTGTATGTGAGTTACTTAGTTTAGCTTAGTTAAGTAACTTAACTCTTCAGTATTCTTATTTTTAAGTTGGGATTTTAAAAAACAATACACAATTTGGGGTTTATTGGAAAGGATTGAATGAGATGAAGAATATCAACAACTTAGCACATAGTAAGTGCTTAAAATTGGTGGCAATAACAGTAAATTTTTAAATATATAGTTTAGATAATATATAAATGTGCTTATCTAAGTCACTGTTAATAAGAACACTTAAGGTTCTAGTTGTATCTAGGAAAGTTTTGGTGTTGGGTTGCATAAAACTGTACTTCAGGGATTCATGTAGCATCACAGGAAGGAAAAGGTGATGAATACACGTATTTGTTTGCCTATCTATACTCTAAACACAAAGATACTCTAAGGCAACCTAGAAAAATGATAACATGAAGTGGCTCCAGATTCTCCTTCGGAAAATACTAAAATCAAGTTTCCTAGAGCTGAAAGCATAATTCACTAACAGAGAAAGGAAGAAAGAAAATTTTTCCTAAGATGGTCTCAGATTCAGAGACCACTCCAATTTTCAGACCCCAGATGGCTTATGGTCAAACATTCAGTGAAATTAACTACTTAATGGTCTTTCTGGAGGGCAGGTGAGTGTATAGAGAAGATGAAACTATGATCATGCTTAGTAAAGTTACCTCCACAACACATGCACAACATTAACTGGTATGATTTCTTCTCAGAACATTGTGGCAATTTATGGGCAGTCTCTGCTGTTATCATTACTTCTTTCTGTTTTTACCCCCTTGTCTGGGCAGATGATTTTCTCCACTGGAGTGAACAAATCTTGCTTTGTGCTCTTTCACTGTGTAACCTTGGACATATTACTTTACTTTGGGAAAAGCCATTGTCCATTTTGAGAATTGAATGTGCTCGTTTATAAAAATAAGTAGTAAGTATTAGGTTGTCTCTCTGGCTATGACTCATGCAAACAACCCGGATCACATTATTTGTACCTCAATTTCCCCATCTGTAAAACAGAGGTTGTGCCTAGGTCATAGATTATAAAGATGCTGACTTTCCTGGAAAGGAATCTGAAGTTATGCTCAGCCTCCATAAGGAGTTCTGTGATTAAACCGGGATGCCTGTCTTGGCTACACAAATGGGCAGATTAATCATGAACGCTGTGTATTTGTTGGTTGTTGTACATTTGATATCCAATCTGAGATTATCTAGAAGATTCTTTTTAGAGCACTGTTGATAAGATATATTTATATGCATATATAACTCAGGACAAAAGCAATGTTTTCATTTAACATTTAGTGTGTGCCTCTGATCTGATTAGAGCACACAGAGATATATAGATAATATAGGCTAGTGGAGAGCGATAAGATTTTAAATTTTCAATTAAAATACAGAAGGTTCACATAGGAAGAAGTGCAGTGATTGTAAAATAGATGCAAAGTGTACAGCCATGAAATCTACTTTATAACCGAATCTAATTTTCTTGGCCCTGAGACTCTATTTTCATTGATTTTTTAATCAGAGTCAGTCAATTCCATGGATTTTTCAGGGATTTTTCATTACTAAGAATGACTAATAATGTTCTTAGTGATGCAGAATCTAACAAAAACCACAGAGGCTTTCTCTCTCCTTGTCCTTAGATCACCTTACCCCACTTCAACTCCTGTATCCTGTCTCATTCATCAATGACAAGGCAAAGAATGTGTGCACTAAAAAATCAGATGCACAAAAATGGAGACTCCACCTCCGGCTTGACTGAGCTAGTCCAAGGGAAAAAAGGCTCTGTGGCTGTTGTCCTTGAAAACCATTGCCATGGAATTGGTGATAGTCACAATTAGGTGATGCTTCCGTGGTCCATGAGTACTCACATGCTGCCGTGCATCTTTCTGACACCTTTTTATGATATTCGATTTTGACACTCTTTTTGTGATCTCTGACTTTGGCAGTTCACCTTGCATCTCTCAATTGCATGGTCACTTTTCTCATCTCTCATCTCATTCCATGGAAAAGTCTTAATAAAGCTCCTAGTTTTCTCTTATATAGATTCTACCTTTTCAACTCACTTCTCCAACTTGGCCAACCATATCCCAAACAGAAGAGAACATTAGAGATTCCTTGTACTTCAAGAACAAAGGAAGACAGTCAACAGATGCATGAAAAAATGCTCAGCCTCACTAATCATCAGATAAGTACAGATCAAAACTACATTGAGATACCATATAACTCCAGTAAGAATAACCATCATTAATAAATCAGATAAAAATAGATGCTGGTGAGGATGCAGAAAAAAAGGGAGTGCTTCTACACCGTTGGTAAGAGTGCAAGCTAGTTCAGCCTCTATGGAAAACAGTGTGACGATTTCTAAAAGAACTAGAAATTGACCTTCCATACCACCCAGCAACCCCACTTCTGGGAATATGCCCAGAGGAACTCAAGTCATTTTACAAAAAAATACTTGCACACTCATGTTTATTGTAGCACTATTCACAATAGCAAAAACATGGAACCAACCAAGTTGCCCATCGAAAGTGAACTGGATTTTAAAATGTGGTAATATACACGATGGAATATTACATAGCCATAAAGGACAAAATCATGGACTTTGCAGCAATTTGGACGGAGTTAGAGTCTATCATACTCAGTGATCCATCACAGTAACAAAGAACTGAATACCACATGCTCTTACTCATAAGTGGGTCCTGAACATTAATCACAATACTACAAGACAGGGCTTGGCAGTAGCAGGGCACTGCTGGGGTGGGGGTGGGGGTGTCACATAACATCACTAAGCATACCTAATCCTAAACCAGAGGAAGTGAGGACCAGTGGGAGGCCCAAACTTCACCTGCACATAGATCACTTTTGTACCTAATCCTGACTTGTACGCCACATGTTTAAAATAAAATAATAAGAAAAACAAAACAAAATTCAGCAATGGCACAAACATATGAGGGGGGTGCCTCATTATCTCCTGCCAAAATATAAGCCCTAGAGTTAAAAAAAGTTATTATTATTATTATTTTTTGCTTTCCTTAGTATCCAGTGGTATTAAACCCATGTGGAAGAAATACAGCTCAGCAAACTCCTCCAGGAGATACAATGCTGATCCCTTTTGCTGGGAAACTCCATAAATGCCTCCTGTATTTTTCTCCTTTGGCAGGGCACAAAGTTTTATATTGGACAAAACTTTATATTGGACCTTCTTTCTCCCCAAAAAATGACTCATCTCCCTCAATATTTTGTTTTTGTTTTTTCTTATTTATAGATATGAATGGGGAGGGGAAGCGTTGATGAAAAAGTAGAGTGGAAAGAGCATAATAAGACCTGTTTTCCTATTTTAACTGTTTTCACTCCAAATCCCTTCTGTCTTACAATCAATGGAGTCTTAAAAATTTGCCCAGTAAAAAGTGTCTTTCTTGTTTCACAGGGATTTATATTGGAACAATCACTGGGAAGAAAAGACGACTACTCTACTGGATATCCATAAGCTATTGATCTGCCTCAAGTGGTATCTTTTCATACAATTCTGCTTTCATTGGGTATATACAAGGTGCTGTATACAAGCAGAGGAAGAAATTGACCCCATCTAGAGTTAAAGAAGACTTCTTTTGGGAGTTATTTCTTTCCATCAGACTTTACAGTTCTGTGGGATTATAGCTTATCTCATACGGCTTTGATTTCCTTTAATAATTTCTAGAACCAGGCATTATTGTGTCATGCAGACTCCATGATGCAAATTAATGGTCTGGTGATCTGGATGGCATGGCATTCTCCCCCTCTCTGGTTCATCACCCATGATAGACCAGTAAAGATGATCAGTCAGAGAGTTCTAGCTGTGCAGAGTTTTCTGTAGTCCTCAGAACAAAGAGCTTCCTCTCTCCCAGGAGCCATGAATCTCCTGCTGCTGACCTTCATTATCTGTGGGTTACTAACTCAGGTGACCAAAGGTAATGGAACCCTATAAAGTGGGGATAACGAAGCTAGGATGAGTCGTTCCCTCCTCCCCCAGTATCTTGAGGGGAAAGAGAGTCTATAGGAAAAGCCTTGGGCCAGCAAAGTAAGCAGAGATGCCCTTATTTTGGCAGCTCTGTGCCCCACCCTCTGAGAATCTTTCTGTTAGGAGCATCTAGCAAGCTGGGGTGTCCTCTGAGACATTTCTCCAAAGACAAAAATTTCCTGAACGCTCTGAGCTGCCCTCTCCGGATCTCCATATAACTACCCAATGTTAGTTCAGCCTCATTTCACTATTATTTTAATTTTTTAATTGTTGTATCTATTTCATTGTTGTAACTTATTAATTCTTTCTACCATCTTGAAATCTTCTTTGCTCTAAAAGTATCTTCAAATGGAGACCTTAGTTTCCATGTTCTTAGATATGGTTAACAAGTCCTTTGAAATTTGTAGATTCTGTAGAGCTATCATATGGAAGAGACAACATAAAAGTTTTAGATGGAAGTGGGGATAAGTGGAGTGAAGACAGGGTGGAAAGACCAGGGACTAAAGAGGAGCTTCTAATTTTAGGTGAATATGAAGAGCTTGGTCCACTTTTTAATAGTACTACTTTTCAAAATTATTTTTTATTAAAAAATAATACTTGCAATGTATTTGCTTATCAGGGGATTGATAAGTTTACATGGGTTTAAGGAAATGAAAAGTATTATCTTATCCAAGAATACCAGTTTTTCAGGCTTTCCCTTTAGAATCAATGTTAACAATTTCCTGTATATCCTAGCAGTTTATACAGGGGTGTGTGTGTGTGTGTGTGTGTGTGTGTGTGTGTGTGTGCCTTTTAGATTTTTTTCTTTTAACAAATATTTATTGAGGGCCTAGGGCCAGGCTGTGGGGGATGAAACCTTGAACAAGATAGAAAAGTTTCTGCTTTCATGGAGTTTACATTCTAATTGGGGGCTCGGATTGATCAGGTAGAGACAGATAAATGAGCCAATAAATAGGAATCAGATAGTAAAAAATTATTTTCAATGAATAAAAATAGGTTGATATGATAGTGTTTGGCTGGATAGCCTCACCAAGGAGGACACATTTAAACTGAGCCTGAATTAAAAGAGGAAGCCACCATGCAAAGGGTGGAGGTGTGTGCAAAAGTACTCAGGGAAGAGAAGGCAAGAGCTTGATATGCTTAAAAAGCTTAAAAAGCCCTGTGCAGTTGAAGTGAGCAAGGCAAAAGTGGTAGGAGATGAGGTCCTCAACGTAGGAGGAGACCAGGTAATGATGAGCTTTACATACCAAGTAAAGAGCTTGGATTTTATTTTGTATGTAATGAGAACCTAATCAAGTGTTCTGAGCAGAGGATTAGCAAGATCTTATTTACATTTTTTGAAATGATTATTTGTTGCTGTATGGAGAATGTTTTCTGTAGGGGACGAGAGTAGAAGCAGGAAGATCAGTCAAGAGGCTAAGGCAGAGGTCCAGGTCACAATGACTAAGGTGAAGGAGACTTGTGCAGGAGGAAAGAAGATTCCAAATAGATTTCAGAGATAGAGTTGGTAGAACTCACTGATGGATTGGAAATAAAGAGGAAAAGAAAGGACTCAAGGACAATTCCTAGATTGTTTTACTTGAACAACTATGTAGAAGTTGTGCAATTCATGGAAATGGGGCAGGCTGGGGGAGAAGAAAGAGAATTTGAAATCAGTTTTAGCCACACTGGGCTCAGGAAGACTGTTAGACATCCAAGTGGAGCTACCAGTTAAGCCATTGGATGGATGAGCCTTGAGTTCTGGGGAGAGGCCAGGACTGGATATGTTGATTTGAGAGTCAAGGACATGTAGATGGAATTTAAAGCCATAAAATTAAGTAAGATCACCATGGAAACATGAATGGCAAGAAGCAGAATACGATCAGGACAAGACAGCTTCTAGAGAAGAGTTCAAGGACACAGAGGAGTCTGAGAAGGGGTGACCAGTGGGGTTACAGGAGAACCAGGAGACGGTGTGACATCCCAAACTCTTTCAAGACATTTTGCTGCAAAGGGTAGCATAGAAATAGAGTGGTGGCTAAAAAGGAATGTGATGGTCAACCAAAAGAGTAGTTTTAGGCTGGGCTCGGTGGCTCAGCCTGTAATCCTGCGCTTTGGGAGGCCGAGGTGAGTGGATTGCCCGAGCCCGCGGGTTTGATACCCGCCTGGGCATCTTGGCAAGACCTCATTTCTATGATAAAAATCAAAAAATTAGCCGGGCGTGGCAGCACGCGCCGGTAGTTCCAGCTACTTGGAAGACTGAGGCGAAAGGATTACCGGAGCCCAGCAGGGCGAGGCTGCGGTGGCTGGGAGCGGCCACTGCACTCCAGTCTGGGCGACAGAGTGAGACTCCAACTCAAAAAAAATAAAAGAGTAGTTTTAGATACTAGAGCATGTTTGACTGCTGTTGGGAAAGATCAAGGAGAAGGGAGAAATGAATGGTACAGAGAGAAAGGGGATTCTTTTTTTTAATGAATGTGAAGACCTCAAGAAGGAGAAAAAGATCTTTTTGTGTGTGTGATGTAAAATACACTTTTTACTGAGTTTGAAAAAGTTTAAAGAGTTTGAAAAATACTGAATTGAAGGATTGCTGTTAGTGCTAATACTTCTTAAAATCAATTTATTGTGCACTGTTTTTTAAACATCTATTTAAATGTTCGAAGCCCCCTCACATTTAGAGATAGGGAATTGGTTCACAAGTAGGATGACCAACCTTCTTGGTTTGCCTAAGAATGGCTTAGTTTTTTTCTTTTTTTTAATTTTAAAGAAGTGGGGCACAATTCAGGATTAGGTATACAAGTGTTCAATATGCAGGTACCCTTGTTGATGAGGTGTGCCCCCACTTCCCCAGGCAGATTCCCACTACTGCCAGTCCCGCTTCCCTGTCTCCCTCCTGGCAGTTTTAGATTTTTTAAAAATGCAACTGTAAACAAACCATGTGAGTTATTCTGCAATGTACTAGTGATCTTAGAGACGTCTTACTAGTACATAAACCTAGTTCATTTATGTTTAATTGATACATAAAACTTTGAAGGAGAATCTCTTCACTTTAGTTAATTGCACACTACACTTCAGGTTTGTCAGATTTACTCAAGCCTCTTAAATACACTAAGCAGTTTCCTCAACACTGAGACTGATCATTTACTGCTCCTTTCCTGAATCTTTCTGTCAGTCTTTTCTTCCTTTGTACCTTGTTGGCTCATTTTCATCCTTCTTGTCTGAGCTTAAATATCATACCTCCATTCTCTCTCTCTCTCTTTCTCTCTCTCTGTGTGTGTGTGGGGGGGGTTGTCTCTCTCTTTCTCTCTCTCCATCTCTCCCCAGCCCCTTTCTTTCTCTCTGCTTTTTCCCCCCCTCCCTTTCCTCCACCCAATTTCTTTGATGGCGCATGTCACAATTTTAATATACACTTTTTGTTCTCTTGTTTGTCTTCTTCAGTGGCTTTTAGTATTTGTCATCATTTTAGTCTAGATGGCAGTAGAATAGTTACAAGTTTTGGAACGAATGAGAAGTTGTTGATGCTGGAGTTAAAATTTTGACCTAAATTTTATTCCTTGCAGCTAGCTTTGGACCCCAAAAATGCTGGAAGAATAATATAGGATACTGCAGAAGACGATGTTTAGATACTGAAAGGTACATATGTCTTTGTAGGAACAAGTTATCATGCTGCATTTCCATAATATGGTCATATGAACACTTTCGACGGCCAAAACCTCCCATGAACTACCTAGAGGATTTAATATTTGATTATAGTGATTGGGAAACTTTGACTGCTACCCCAATAACTAGGATTCCAGATGCAATAACATTTGAAGACTATACATCTAGAGGAACCGATATAACTGAGGCCGCTGCCACTGCTTCTGAGACTTCTACTTGAGAAAATTTCCCAGTCCAAGCCACTACCTTCTGAGATAACTCTTGTTGACAGTCAACTGACATTTATTTCTGCATATGGGACAACTAGAAATACTGCTGGAAGTAATATACAGGGAGCTGATTCTACATATCCAAATTTCACCAGGACAGTTCCATCAGAGATTGGATGACCGTGGGGATGAACATAATCACAAGACAACAGTCAAGACAAGTATCTTACAATTAGACACGCATAGAGATAAGTGTATAAAAGATACAAGGATTTAATCAGGCTTAAAGTCTTTGTTTTCTTCTTATGCATTAAAATATATGAACGAATTTTTGTCTCAAGTGAACTTGTGTGTGTCTATGTGTTTTTCCACGTCATCCCCGCTACCAAAAAAACCTGAAGACCACCATTTGGAGCTGTCTATTATGACTGAGAAAAGAATTTTGATTTCAGTAATGCCTGGCCCACTATTATCATATATAGGAGAACATATAAAAGCATGTAAAAAGAAAAGTTCCAAATACTCCCACCCTCTGCCTTTTATTATAAGTTATGACACAAATATCTTTATCATGACATAAAACTTTGTTTAAAGCTCTAGCTGGTAGCTTACCCAGTTAGAGTTAAAAACTAGTTCATTCATCCAGTACAAGCACTGATCTAACTAGATAGAGATAAAAATGGGACTTGCCTTGAGAACACATTGTATTAAATTAAAAGTTGTGTCCTAAATTCTACTTACCTTTCCAATGTTCTTTCCAAATAGATGTCCACCTTCCAACCATGGTGGCCTCACAGCATACCTTTTCAGGTCTCCATTTTTTCCATGAATGCTAGTTGTGTGTAGTGTATCTATGTGTTGTGTGCCTGTATGCATGTGAGTGCTATTTGTATGGCAACAGATGAGTCAGTGATTTTTCTCTCTGATACTACAGAGAAACATTCATTAAGTATAAGATTAATTAGTTTCTAATAAGTTGAGCTAAGGCTTGGGTGCTACTGAGAGCCACAATATTGTGTGCCTGGATGTCTCAGAATCAATAAGGTATGAATTGTTGCTTATAGTATTCCAGCAAATAACTTTGTTTAATGGGTTATATACATATGTGGCTAAGCATAGTGGGGTATCTAATCCCAGTTTGGCTTTTAGCTATTGTGTTTTTAAAGCATTAAAGTCACTTTCATAGATCATTTTTAATTCAGCTGCAGCTTTTTCTGGTTTAAAGTTTAGCTTTATTGGGAATCAGAATCTTAAGCACGTATTATGCCAGATTTTGTTAATTTGGGCTAATCATGATAACTGGCATGAAATTTACCAACCTTAGGAAAAACTAATATAACTTAGTCAAACTTTTACTGCTTTATTTTTATCACTCCTGTTTCTCGTGAGCAAGATGTCATGAGTTACTGTTACAGTTGCTTGATGTCTGCTCTTTTACTTTTTTTTTTTTTGAGTTGGAGTCTCACTCTGTCGCCCAGACTGGAGTGCAGTGGCCGCTCCCGGCCACCGCAACCTCGACCTGCTGGGCTCTGGCGATCCTTCCGCCTCAGCCTTCCAAGTAGCTGGAATTACAGGCGCGTGCTACCACGCCCGGCTAATTTTTTGATTTATTGTAGAGATGAGGTCTCGCTTGCCCAGGCGGGTCCCGAACCCGTGG
>CAUYQG010101995.1:0-61565 GCA_963574415.1 Tarsius wallacei
GAACCCGCGGGCTCAGGCAATCCTCTTGCCTTGACCACCATGTCCGGCAAGTACCTCTTACAGTCTTCTCATTTCTGCCAAGATGTCCATTCATGAAATGAATAGCCATGTTCTTGGAGCTTAATGAGAAAAACTCTGAAAACACTGACATGCCACATGGTTAACTCAGTGCCTGCAATTGATAAAGCAAAGGAAAACTGTGGCCAGCAGTGAGCTACTCTAAGGAATGGCATTTACAACCTTTCTCTTTGAATTCCTAGAACCCTCCTTGGAAGAGGCAGCCAATGTAGCTACCAAGAGAGAAGAAAAATCAGCGATCCAAAGGATTCAGTGCCTTAAAGGCTTCTCTCAAAGCCCTGACCAGGATTTGGGCCTCCTGGGAGCCACAGACCTGGTAGAGCACCCAGCTGCTCCTGGGGAAAGGTGCTGAAGATCCCAATCTCTAAACTCAAGTTCTGTCCTCACTGGTAGCTGAGCTAATCATCCTAAATCTTTTCTTTTCACAGATAATCATGGGTTTTTAAAACTGGAAAATAAATGGACTCTTCATCTCTGTTTTCTCTTTCATTTCTTCTTCTTCCTCTTTAAAAAAAATCAACTAGCTACTTTTTTTTTTTTGGAGTTGGAATCTCACTCTTGCTGTCCAGACTGGAGTACAGTGGCATGCTCACGGCCACCACAGCCTTGACCTGCTGGGCTTAGGTGATCCTTCTGCCTCAGCCTTCCAAGTAGCCAGAACTACAGTAGCATGCTACCACACCTGGCTAATTTTTGATTTATTGTAGAGATGAGGTCTCACCAAGTTGCCCAGACTGGTCTCAAACCCCCAGGCGCAAGCAATCCTCTTGCCTCGGCATCCCAAAGTGCTGAGTTTACAGGCTGAGCCACCACTACCAGCCAACTAGCTACTTTTAAAAGGAAGAGTCCTGACACATGGAAGACTATGGAAATCAAGAAGTGAAATGTCTGCTAACTCCACACACCCTTAGTTGCTGTTACTTAAATGAGAAAACAAAACAACAACATAAACAAAATGTCCCAGAGAAGTTCAGGAACTCACCTTAGGTCACAAAACAGCCAGGAATGGGCAATGAAACTAGCTTTTAGATATCCGAATTCCCAACCAATTCTAGTGTGCGTAAGGCCAGATAGCTAATAGAAAACTGGACATTTAAAATTCCAGAGATGGTGACTTTCTAGCCATTGGAAGCATGTGTCAACCACTAGAAAAAAAACAGTTAAGGTTGGGAAAAGAGCTGGGACATATTTTCTTTAAGCCAAAAATGTCTCAGTAATTTTCATATGATAAACACTGTTAAAAGGAAATATACTGCACATAATATGCATATTTACATATGTATATCCACTAAAAAGGTATACACTTTTAGGATTACACATGACTCATCACAGAGAGCTATTACATATACTTTAGCACACTAACAAGTATACAAAAGTATTCCAACGGGAATGAAGTATCCCAAGGTGAACACTCCCATGTTAACTGACCCTTGGGCAGAAAAGCACACCCTTTGAACTCTCTACACTATGAGGCAGAACTACAGGGGACAGATTGACAGAGACAGCACCTTCTTTGCAAGTGAGCTGACAGATTTGGTGTCAACAAGGGCTCATGGCTGAAGCTTTGACTCTGTCCAGTCTGGTGCTCCAACAACTGGCTGTACATCTGAAACAGTCACGGCCTGGCTTCAGTTATACTGCATTTAGGTCTATTTGCAAAGTAGCAAAGAAGACAGAGGAATGAAAGGTATCCATATACTTAAATTTTTCTTTTACACTTGAAAGCGTGGCAAATGCACTTTCTCAGGCTTGTAAGGATACCTTCTAGCATCAGAACATTGATTTTTGAGAATCTTACAAAAGCTCTTCTTATTGTGCCTGCACCACAGATTTACACTGCTGTAACTCCTGTCAGACATCATCTTAGCTTTATGAATAAATAAAGCAATGCTCTAGGGAAACATTGATTTAAGAGGAAAAATCAATACCCATCTAGCATGCAATAGACTTGGGCTTTACGGCAGCTTTTCCCCAAAGTACAATGCAATACTAAGTGTAAAACCATACTTTTTGCTTCCTAATAAAAGATAAGTGAGAGTATGTGAAATTGGCAGGCAAATACTTTTTTTTCTTTTAAAAGTAGTTTAGTTAATATTTCAAAAAAGAAAAATAAAGGAAAAGAGAAAAAAGGGATGGATAAAGCAATGGTGGCAAAATCTCAATAATTTGTGAAACTAGACTGTGAGTATATGAGGACTCACTGATTCTCTCCTGTGAGTGTAAAATTTTTCATCACAAGAATCTTTAAAATTATGTATGTTAGCTTGGGAAAACTCTCAAGCTAATATCAACCAAGATGCTCACAATGGTTCATGGCTCTCTTTGGGTAATGAACTCATAAGGAAACTTGTTTTCTTCTTTGGGAGTTTTTATTTTCCAACTACAGTGAATATATATTGCTTTTATAATTCAGAAAACACGCACACATAATAAATGTAAGGAAGGGTTGCAAAAAAAAAGGGGGGGGGAGAAAGAAAGAGAGAGATTAATTAGCCTGATTGCAAAGTATTTTTTGACTACTGGCCTATAGATAGCTAAGATTTATACTGTAACACTCAGCCATGTTCCAGGCCAACTCTTTCTTACTACTCTTGGATATTTTTCAGCGTATAAGCAGGCTGCTATTAAAATGGACTGATTGAAAAAATAAAGCTAACAGATTAAGTTGAAATTAACCTCATCTTTGTTAGCCAAAGATCAAATGCAAGACAAAAGCTGGCTAGAGCCATCATTTCCTGAGCTCTGCAAGCACCTTACAACCTAAGCCTATTTTCACAGAGGAGACAGTTGTTAAAAGTTCTGACAAGCCCTGCGGTAACCTTTGATTACAAAGCCACTCCAGAAAGCCAAGGCTCCTGCTTAGAATTGGTTTGAATTAAAAATGAATCCCATTATTTTCCCCTAGCTCCTAAAAGATGCGGTTCATCACTAATTGTGTTAACTGCGGCCTTCCAAGAAATACACTTATTAGTTGATTTAGCTTAGGAGCTGACATCTCCCTGGACAGTTTCTGATTCTGCCTATATTCTTGCTTCTCTTTCTAATATCCAAAAAGAACATCTCTGGAAATTTGAGACACTCTTTCAAGGCATAGGCCTGTTAGAAGTCTAAAAATAAGTTCGGGCAATTAAAAGTTTGAATCCCAAATAAAAACATCATAAAAGTAGGTTCTATTATCACCAAAGCCGGTGAGAATACTAGCTGAATCTACTTCCAAGGCAGAAATGATACATAGTTGCAAGTTCTAAAAGTATGTAGCGGCCATGTTAGTACTGGTAACAGAGAGGAGGGACATAGATTGGTTTTGGTGGCTCTTCCTTAACTCACGGATACTAAAAGTAAAACAGAAAGCTCAGGATTATTGTTGAGAAAAATGCTTATATTTAGTCATTAAAAAAAGCACAGCTTGAGAACAATGACTTTTCATCAATAGTATCTTTTTCTCTACCACAATATCAGAGGTATATTCATTTAAAGAAATTAGAGCATCCATTGTGTGTTACTGTGCTCCAGGCATTTATTAGATGGTGTAGGTACAAAATTAAGATCCAAGTGCTGCCCTCAAGCTTAGCATCTATAGGAGGGTCGGATATATAAGTGGATGATTACAATCGAGTGGCCCAGAGACACAACTGTGGAATTGAAGGGCCCAGTTACATCTGGGGGAAGTGGTGGCTGGTGGGTGAAAAAAATGTGTGCCTTGGGACAGTACAGCAAGCAGTTTTATAATCAGGCAAGTGAATGATTCAAATTGATATATGGTGTTTACAATTACATTGATTAAGAGTGATGTCTACATTGGTTTCTGTGTTGTTTGATCACCTGAACCCCTAACTCATTACTGGGAATATGCATATCCTTCAGAGGCCAGAGGCTACTCCTTGAGGGAGAGGGAAGAAAGAAGACAGATATAGGGAGAAAAGAGTCTATGTCTGGAAAATACCTTGCAAGCGGTAAGCAGAGGAAAGAAAGGCACGGGGAGGGACAGGAAAGCTGCCTGGCACACACAATTGAAGACAGCCAAAATGTTGGGGAGAGGAGTTTGGCAGGGAGCAGGCTGGAAATTCGGGTTAAATAAGGAAAAAAAGAAAAGGCAGAAAAACACATGACAGTCAAACAAGCAGTCAGCCATGTACAGGAAAAGTACTACATGGTGCTTTCCAGAAATTAGGACGACTGTGATTCCACTACATAAACACCTGCTAGCTATTCTAAAACATATACATTCTCAAGTTAAATCATAATTACCCCCTAACTGGAAACTGCTTTACATTGTAAGCCACAAATAAAACGTGTAAGGCGAGCAGCTCTAGTGGAAATGGAATGCATTAGAGAAAATGTCTAATCCTTGAATCGAGATTCTTGTCAAATGTTAAGAGATCAGAGGAAGGCATTTTTTGGAGTGTGGATAATCAAAGCTGTTAATGCACTGATTCTTTAGCCTACATTAACTAACAAAAGGCAGGCTCATTTCCAGGATCTGCAGTTATATTTAGAAAGACTGTGGCCTCAGAGGGGAACCCAAATAACCCTGAAGTAAGTCCCTGCTCTCCTACAAGGAAAGGGTTACTCTGGCAGAAGAAATAATTTCTCAGTAAGTTGAAGAAAATATTTAATTAAAAGACAGTGGCCTATTTTACAACATTCCTTTTGTGAAGAGATTGGGAAAATTCAGACCAGATGTACTCCTTTCTTTCCAGGCCAGAGAGGAATTGGATAATGATTTTTAATGGATATGGGTCAGGCAGGCCACAGTATTTGAGGTCTGTAAATCTTTTAAATGGGTGGACACTTCAAAGTCCAGGATTCATTATAAATAAGTGATAATCATATAGTAAGCTAATTGCTAAAGTCAAATAAAGACTGTCTTTGTGTTCACTTGTTTATTTAGGTTGAGTGATTTTTTTTTCCTCCATATTTGGTCTGTTCACAGAAGATGACCCAAAGTCATTAAGGAATTATTGATATAACTTTATCATCAGCACAAAATGAGACTACTAATACCACTAATAATGATCACCATAAATAGCCTCATATATTTTTGGTGATGGTGTTGGCAGTGAGCACTGGGTATCTCATTAAGCTCTTCACCAAGCCCATGAGGCTACCCAATTACTATCCTCATCTCAAGACTGAGGAAAGAGATTGAGAGTAGGCATTTTGCCCAGATTCACAGAGGCATTACAATGCAAAGACAGGGTTGCACCTGTCACTGACAAAAGGAGACACCATGTTGTAAGAAATACACCCATTGACGTCTTGGTCTCTATGGCAAAAGACTTAAGGTGCTTAATTCAAATCAAAATGGCGCCTAGCACGGAGGTTTTTCAGCTCAGAAGCTGTATGTCTGCAGACCCCAACCCAAACAGAGTCTCCACATTGAGGCCTATACACAAAGTTAAGCTAAAAGCATGCTGGACGGAGCAATAATGTAGAATAGATCAGATAAACAAATACCTTGAAATCACCCTTTCTCAGCAACGAAGTTGTGGCTAAATGGCGAAATATGAGAATGACCTCGTGTTTTCTGGAAAAGAAACATCAAGCGGAAACAGTTTCAAAATTCTGAACTAAATTAAAACGGTTAACAACTAAGTTGGTAAAATAATTATGTTTTCATTTACTGAAGTTTTGATGAATAAAGAAAGCAACTAAAAACTTTTCTTTAATTTAGCAATTTAATACTATAAAAAAGAATGTTAAAAAGCAAAAGCTAAAACTTGCTCTTAAAACTTTCACAGACCTATATTACCCCAAATTCTATATACATAGGAAAATAAAAATGATGGCATTAATCACATGTGATAATTATGCCCATGCTTTGTACTCATTGCTTCCCACTACCCCTTCTCACAGATTCTGACAGTAACAATGGGTGACCACCAGCGCTACAACGTGTACCCTTAATTCATGCAAGGTACAGTTGCATGCCTCAGAGAAAAAATGGTGAAACAAAATTATATAGAGGCATGTGATAATTGTTATATTTAGCCATATTATTTAATGTCTTCATCTTGAAATATGCTGTATTTTTGTTAGCATCGTTTCTTATGCTTAAAAATAAAACTATCACTTATAAAGATCATTTCTCCAAGAATAAGTGTGACTTGAATTTGAGGAATGTAATCTCAACTCTAAAATTCTGTTTTTGTAGAACTATGAATCTAAGTAGACATCTTAAAATATGCTAAGTAGAAGTAAAGACATGAGTAGTGAGAGAATGACCTAATAATTACATTGAATTTTCTTAAGAGAAATATCTACTGAGGGAAACCTACGCCACCCCTCCTCACTTTTTTTCTTTCTTGGTAAACTTCTAAAGGGAAAAGAAAAGACCTATTTTCTAGAAGGAAATGAAAAGCAAAGCAATGCTGGAAAGACCAAAGAGAAATAGTCAAGTTGACAACAAGCAAGGTGATAATCCCTCCATGAGTTGCCGGTGTCAGATTCCTCATGGCCAGCAAGACAAAGGCCTCCAGTCCCCCTCCACCCCATGGACCCCCTACCTATGTGGTCTAAGAGACCCTGGGGTGTGAGCACCAAGAGAAAAGTGCAGTAGAAGGAGGGAGAAAGTTACATACCAGGAGAAGCAAGAAAATGGTCAAGATCACGTTTGCCAAGAGTACACTTACAATAGAGAAAGTCAATGGAAATTCTCTCCTCTTGGCCTTTTGCTGGGAAAGCCCCCATACTGAACCACTACACATTACAGTTTAGCAGCATTGTGGTTCTGGAAAGTTTCCACACCAGTCTGAAAACCATCATTTATAAAACCAAAAGAATGCATTTCAAGCTCTAGACAATTGTATCAGAAACAAGTATTTGGGAATGGCATCTGTTCAGAAGTGGAGAAATAACTATATTGTGAGGCTGCCAGTAGTATTTAAAACACTGCTAAATCTGTTTAACAAACACTGACAGATAAACTTCTGCTATATACAAGGGGCACACAAAGGCAAAGGCCATACGGCCCAGTTCAGGAAACCAAGTCACAAGTCAATAGTACAATACAAAGACACAAGAAATAGAGAAATATGTACAGGCTGTGAAAACAGAACAGAAAAAAGCAGGATAATTTGGTTCTGGAAGGCTCTTGCATGTTCTCTACAGCTTTTGGGAAAAACCGAAGCCCTTGGCATGAGGTGACAACCTCCCCCATAATGACACCAGCGGTCCAGTGTTAACCTCTTCATCCTCACCCTGCATCCTGAGTCTTTCATGCCTCTGCTACACTGTCTTAGAGGTTAACCAACTAATATGGAAATAAGTATAAAGCACTTGTTTTTAAGTTGGAAACTCTAGTGTGCATGGAGAGACTAGGTGGGTCCTCCAAATTGCCCCACTGTGTCCTCAGCCTGTCGCATTCTTTCTTTGTTTAGAGTCCAGTGAAGGAATAAACTGTAAACACCAGTGTAGAGTACATGCTGTAAAACAAGGCTTTCAGCCTTGGCCCTGCTGGCATTTGGGGCTGGATAATTCCGTTTTAAGAGGTTAGCATCCCCTGCCCCAAGTGTGACCATAAAAAACGTCTCCAGACTTTAACAAATGTCGCCTCAGGGGTAAAATCTCCCCAAGAATCATTGGTTTAAAATAAATGATGCTTTATTAAAACACAAGAACATTTATATCCTAACCTCCGCATAAGGCAGCAGTGTAGATGGGAGAGGGGAAAGACAGAAAAGTGCATGTTTTGAGCTCCTGCTGTATTCTCAGCCCTATGTGAGGTCATCTTATCTAATATTCATAAAACACTCTGTTTATCCCCCTCAATCAGATCTTGCTTAAAACGTTGGGAGGCAACAATTTAGTGCAAGTTTTGCTTAGAAAAGCAAAACTCTTCAGAATACAAGTAAATATTGCTAGAACCTCATTTCTTTTCCCTTTTAAAGACATTTATATGTCTTTCCTTCACTTTCCGAGGACAAAACGCCTGACTTCTCTTCCTTGAGGATGACCAGTAGGACATATTCTCATGGCAAAAAAAACCCTTCATGTCATGAATTATTTTATTTTATTTTTTGAGTTGAGGTCTCACTCTCTCAACCAGGCTGGAGTGTTGTGGCACAGATCATAGCTCTCCACAGTGTTGACCCCCTGGGCTCAGGTGATTCTTCTGTATCAGTCTCCCAGATATTTTGTGACTTCTTAGGATATTTTCACCACTAATTTAAAGTTGTGTGGTTATTTTCATCATGGTAGGCCCCCATGGAAGTCACAGGCATGGACAAAATGTCTCTTTTCCTAAAATCACAGCTAATTAGGCTCATTCAGCCTGCTGAATTGTTGATAAATGCTAACTGGTTACAGGTCTTTGCAGTGTCTTAAATGAGGATAGCAATGCTCCAATTCCAGAGCACTGTGGGATGGTTAAATCCTGACTTAAACTACTGACCTCCCTGAAAGTGTTTAATGAGACAGGAATAGGCATTCTCTGACAGAATTTGATGTTGGTCATTTTTCCTCCTGACCTCCAAAGGGCCTGGAAGGCTCAATGATCTATATTAAATTCAAAACATTTGGGTCCAAAAGGGTCCCTAAACAGGGATCTTCCTTAACCCTATGTATTCAAAAAGAACTGGAGTGACTTTTAAAAACCGGTCCCTAAACAGGGATCTTCCTTAACCCTGTGTATTCAAAAAGAACTGGAGTGACTTTTAAAAAACATATGATATATAGTTTTTCTTAATTGACATTTTCTGATTCTGTTCTAATATAATCACATCTTCCACTCAAATATTTATTCAAATACTTTATTCAGGGGTGTTCATATGCCAGTCACTATTCTAGATGGGGTTTCAGTATTGGCCAAGGCAAAATTCGCTGTCTTTGTCGCACTTTCTAGTGGAGGTGGGAAACAAATCCACCATCTGGCACAACAGCTGTGATAATCACTGAAGAAAACCATGGAAGCAGTGTGGGGCTAGGGACTGCCCAGGGGGGTGGGTACTACTTTATGGTGGGAAGTCAGAAAATACATCACTGAGAAGACATTGGTTGGGCAAGGTGGTGGGAGACAGGTCGGTAAGGGACTGGTCCCACCAGCACCTCCTTGTGCCCATCTCATGGTGCCACTCAAAGAGCCAGAGCGTGCCCCATGCTCCCATAGCCACCACAGGGGAGGACTGGTCAAGCATGGGCACCATGCCAATATGTGGGTAGATTCAGCAGAGGCAATAGGAGAAAGTTCTTTTCTAAGTCATGATACTATGAAGAAACTAGGAAGCCAGGTTATCAGCTGAGAATGAGGACAGAGAAGGAAGTCCTGGAGGCTTGAGCAGAGAACATGAGGAGGTATTTTGGGAGAGGGGGAGAGTGAAGGGACAGGCAGCCATAGGGGCCCATTGAGATGAAAGTGAGACCTGTGAGCACAGTGGTGTATGCCGCTTCAGCCACATTCACTGGTGTTGGTGAAGACACAGTGTGAGGAGAAAGTCGGGTTATGCAGGGTTGGGGTTTTGCCAGGTGAGCATAATGAGGAAAGAGAAAGAAGCAAAGAACCTGCGGGTGGGTGTGAAGGAGTGATGATGGAGAGAGACCATGGAATCTAAGCTGGGTAACTAGGAAAGAAGAGCTGAAGCGGGTAACAGACAATGAAAGCCAGTAGGGTCAACGGATGGTGAGTACTGGTGGGCCACAGATGGCTGGAGTTAAGGCAAAGGTAATAAAAACAAAAACAAAAAACAGGAGGTGGTGATAAGAGTATGGGATGACTTGGGAGAGCGTGGGTTAGTCACTTGCTACTCAAGGTGTGGTTTCTGAACCAGCAGCTTCCGCAGTATCTGGGGACTTGTTAGAGATGCAGAATCTTGGACCTCGCCTCAGACCTACGGAATCAGAATCTGCATTCCAACAAGATCCCCAGGTGATTTGCACGCACACTAAATTTGGAGAAAAACTGCCCTAAACCACTGTTACATCTGAGCCAAGTTGGCACAAACTCCACTTGACCAGAAGCCGCACACATCCTATAAAAAGGTGCTAGTGAATAGGTTTCTGAGGTTAGGGAATTCCCTGGGCTTCTGCTTTCCATTTAAATGGCTCCACTTTAAATGGCTCCTTTTGGTTTCTCAGGTTTCCATCCAGCTGCCTCGTGTCCTTGCTCTGCCAGGGCTTGAAGTCTTGCAGATTTTAGATTCCATTTACCAAAGAACACTGCCCCTCCAAGCACTGACTCGCCTTCTCTCCCTGCCTGTAGGAAAACAGCATCCCCTTACTTCCTGCAACCAAGTTCCGAATACTCCCCTCCACTCTCATTTGTCTTGGGGAGGGGGTAGGCAACCAGACACTTACTGTCTGTAATCCAGTCAAGTGCCCACATATATCTATTAAAAGACACTAACGCAAAATGTATAGTATTGCCATTTGTGGTGTTTTAAAAGTTTAGCTTCCTGTTATAATAATTATTCAGGGTTTTGTATCTTCTTTCATAAAAGTAGTCTGACTTCACTCTTAAGAGTTAATTTTATGAAAAAGGAAAAACAGCCACTTTATACAACATTATAGGATGAAAGAAAAAGGTTAACAGAAGCTTTGCCTCCATAACAGCTTTATTCCTAATAAACAAAGTGTGACATTTTCATTAACCCAGACACAACCTCCCATATAAACACTTGCACATGAAATAATATGAAAAAGTCAAATTTAGAATGTCTAGCTTTTCTTTCAAGACAAATGATTTCAGATGCTGTCATGTAGGAATTTTATTATGACAATAATGATCAGTTATGAGCCTTACTATTTGCAGACACCTTGCTACACATTCTATACATTCTTATTCCATGGAATGCTCACAAGAATTCCATGGGATCCATACTATTGTTTCACTGGTTCTAAAGCTGGAAAAACTGAGGCTTAGCAACAATGAGTGGTGAAGACAAGTTTCAAACCCAAGTGTACTTGATTCCACAGTGACTACACACTCACACACACACAACATAACACACTTTGGATAACACATAGCTGTAGCTTAAGTCCCCTCTGCATTTTTGCATCTCTGAGCATACACGTTACTATTAAATGTTATATACGTAGTTTGGTGTCTGGACTTTGGAAAAAAAATAAATGTTGTATATGCCTACTGAAATCAAGAAAATATAAGCCAATATTTATTGGTAAATATTTGATGCAGAGACCCTTGGTTAGATGTGATCATTTTATAGATCTGAGATCATTCTCTTAGCTCTTGCTGAGCTAGAATAATTAATGAACTGAGCCATGGTGGCATCACTCTGCTAAACGTGGTATGGTTGTAATGACCAGCTCATCTTCACTGTGCCTACCAAACACAGTCTCTGGTGGACACGCGAACTGGCCTCAGGAACAGAACCTGTTCTGCTGGCAGGGGAAAATGCTGGCACTGGCTACTTGTCTGATCCCTTCCCACACCAAGGCAGCCCAAGTCCTTGGGTCAGTTTAGCAAATTCAAGTGCGCACAGAAGAAAGAGAACCAAATCTAAACCTTCATGAGTTATCAGGAGGCTTTGGATACACCAGTTAGTTTCCTTCTCTGCATCACTTAACAGTTCACAGTTCAGAGATAACAATGTCTAGTCCTGCCTCCTTTGCTTTCCAAGGATTGGTGAGGGTGGCCTGATGGGCCCAAGGTCCTTGGGGAGGAAGAGCTGAGGTTAATTTAATGAACCCGTGTACACACAGCGTGCTGAGGAGCACACAGTTAGGACAAGGTACCTGCACATAGTAACATGTGGGGCTGCTAATACAATATTTCTTTTTTAAGTCAGTGAGGCCAAAATAAATCAAACAACAATAACAAAAGCAGACTCCAAAAAAAACCCATCCCATTCCTAACCCCCATCTGCAAAACAGAAACAGAAAGCTTTCGTTTTTATGAAAAAATTATAAGGCAACCTTTTTGGTTTCCTAGATTTAAAAAAGAATAAAAGCTGCAAGAAAATAAATATACTTGGGTCCATGCTAAATACATTCCCTTTTCATTTTAATGTGTTCTATATCTGGATAAACATTTATCACTCAATATTTATTACTGCCTCAGTATTTGTTACTGTCTCTATACATATTTCTCTGTCTTAGGTTGTCATGTCTGATAAAGCAAGGACCAAATCTATTTAGTTCCTTTTGTAAAGCATGTGAAATTGTTATGCATAATTAGGCACTTAAAGGGTTTTTGATGAAGATGATTATGAAGAGTGAGAACAGTTAATACTATGGTAGGCATGAAAAGACCCTCCTGTCTTTTTTGAAATGTCAGATGATCACACTTTCTTAGAATCATGGAGTTAATGCAAGCTGGAGCTTAGAGAACGTGCAGAGCTTGCTAAACATTGTCATCTGCGAGCCAGCAACATTACCTGCATCACCCAGATCACCTGGAGCTCGTTGGAGAGGCAAACCCTAGGCCCCACCCAGACCGACGGAGTCAGAACTGTGATTTAGCAGGATGCCCAGGTACTTTGTATGCACACTGAAAACTGAGAAACAAACTGGAGAACCTTCCATTTCAACTGCTTCATTTTACGGCTGAGGAAGTCTGAGAGCTGGACAGGCTGAGTGGCTTGTAAGCCGTGACATATTCCAACCTGGGACTTGTCCCTCCTGCGTCTAGTGTGCCACAGCCTCTTCTTCTTCGGGAGAAGGGCTAGACTCTTCTACGGATGGACAGGAATTATGCTGTCAATAAAGAACAACCCTCAGCTTGCAGGAAACACTGCAATGCTGGCTGTATTTGTTTGCCTCAGAGGCCTTTGACGTTTTGCATACGCTTACAAGATGCTGTAAACAGAAATCTAGAAAACCATTTTACAGTAGCAGGCTTGCCCACCACCTGCTGCCAGAGATGAGAGAACACACTGTGTAGTGTGTGGATCTGGACCCCACGTTTTTTGGTGGAGTGCTGGATCCCCACACTTTTGCACATTTCAGGTCCAGAGGTGCAGCCCAGGCTACAGCTCACCTCGGACCTCTATTTCCCTACTGCGTTTCAGACTCCTAAGTCCCAGCTTACATGTAGCTCTGCGTTGGAGTTCTAGAATCCAACCAACTGAATATAATTCAAACCCTCTGGGATAGATATTCCAGGAAAAGAAAAAAAAGAAAATTTAAAAACTTCTTTGAGTTGCTGTTGATATGTTGATTTTTCAACGCATCTTTCAAATCAGTTCCCTCCATACCTTGCCAGGTCAGCCATATTATATATTCCCTATAACAGATCAGCATCCATTAATTTTTAATTAGGGGAATTATCTTTTGGGCATGTTCCCCTAGACTTCACCAAGAGAAGTTGTTAGTAAAGAATATTCAATAATATTCAAATTCAATCACTGTGGTCCCACTGATGCTCTCCAAGCTGAAAAAGACTGAAATGCACTTCAATCAGTCTGTATATGGCAGCATCTGTCTTAACTCACATTTGAATACCAATTACCATCCCCTCAACATATGGTGTCTTTTCTGGACAAAACATTATTGTCAATTTCTCCAGATATGAAGAGACTAGCTGTACTTTTGTCCACAACTAAGTTGCTGTTTTTTTTTCATATTTAAAAATCAGAAAGGAATTTGCTAGATATAAAAGTACTGCATTGAAGAAAATATGTTTTAAAAACACCAAAGATTGAGTCAACAATTCAAGATTTAGAGTAAAGGTTTGGATAGAATGTGAAAATTTTGCTGAAAGCAAAATGTTTAGGTTTGCTAGCGACAAGGACAGATTGACTTATATTTTAGTAGTTCCTAAAGAAACCTTGAGACCGACCATCATATCAAGGAGAGCCAGAAGGGAATAGGCTTACTTAAAAGCATTTTCCTCTCCTTCAAGGCAATGGCCTTCATAAAAGAACATTACCCCATTATTTGGGGGAAAGTATAAAGAGAAAATACTGCTGAACTCCATATCCCATGGAACCTATTATGAATTGGGTAAAACATCGGGTTTTAGGAAAACTTTACTGCATCTTTGGGGTTGCTAAGTCAGTGTATTAAAACATTTAGAATAGGGTCTACCATATTAAGTGGAATGTAAAATCTGTTAGCTCTGGGCTCACATACCTAAATTATCCAAAAGCAACAATTGAATGAAACTATTTAACTGCTCCTCTTTAGATGAGGCATATGCTGTTTGCCACAGTCCTTACCTCTTTCTACTGTCTCCCAGATACTGCAACCAAGTGCCAGGTGTCTTACATCATTGCATAGCACTGTTGTTTTTCTTAGAGTTAAGGGAAAGTAATACATATTGTCTGACAATTAAATTCGTGAATTCATCCTAGACAAAGTGCTACATACCTCATTGCTGAATTTCAACCACTACAGTCACCTTCAAAGTACCCCCTTTGGGAAGCTATGCACTGATGCCAGCACCTAGTCCATCCATCAAAGCAATTTCAGAACGCTTTTTCTGAAATGGCCATTAGAGCTGTCATCATATTACCCCTTGATGTCCTGAATATCATCAAAAGGTCTTCCTTTCAATATTTCCTTTATCTCTGGGTAAAGAAAAAAGTCATTGGGAACCAGATTAGGTGAGCAGGGAGAGTGTTCCAATACAGTTATTTGTACCGTTTTGCCAACGTTAGCACACGGTGGCAAGTTTGCAAAATTAATTGTCAGTCCTCAACAAATAACAACAGCTCCAATGGCCGTTCCAGAAAAAGAGTTCCAAAATTGTTTTGGTGGGTGGACTAGGCACTAGCATCAGTGCATAGCTTCCCAAGGAGAGTACTTGGACCGTGATCTTAGAGATATTCGGCAATGAGGTATGTAGCACTTTTTTTAGGATGGTTCGCGAACCTAATTGAACCTTGTAATTTTATCCATCTCTCTATCAAATCACTGATCTTCCAAAAGGGCTTGGAGATCTCTGGCTCGGTTCATTTATTTATGGTACTCACCTGAGTTTGTGACTCTTGCCCTGGACGCTACCAAGCTATTACCTCTGCTGGAACCAGAATCTCTTCTCCTTTCCCACCTGCCCAATTAAGTCATTCTTCAAAGCATATACAGCCTTTTCGATCTCTTTAGTCAGAATCTCCTGCTTTATCATTATGTATACAAAAATGTAAAACTGTTTCTCCGAACCACAGATAGTTTTACACCAATGGTTATATCTTCTGATCATCCTCCTCATAACGTTAGGCCTTCCATCACTCACATCATCCAGCCATGGTTTCTCAACCTCTCTATTGAATTCCTAATGTACCACCATCCTACACTCACACCTCAGTATGGGTGGAGGTTCCTGCTGGCAAGGGAGATGGAGAGGAAGGGGAAAGTGATAGGACCAAAGAGCCTATGCCATCCTTACATGGATATCCCCATGCCCACAGGATCTATAAAGAAATGGAGTAAGCTGGCTGGGCATGGTGGCTCATGGTTGTAATCACAGCACTTTGGGAGGCTGAGGTGTGAGGATTGATTGAAGCCAGTAGTTTGAGACCAGCCTGGGCAACACAGCAATAACTTGTCTCTTAAAAAAAAAAAATTAGCTGTGTGTGGTAGCATGCGCCTGTAGTCCTAGCTACTTGAGAGGTTGAGGTGGAAGGATAGCTTGAGTTCAGGAGATTGAAGTTCCAATAAGCCATGATCATACCCTTAGTTAAGTGAGGATAAAAACTAAGGCCTCCACCAGGGTCAAAGATCTTCCTAATAAATATAAGTCACGGCTAAACATGTTTTGGGAATGAGCACATATTTGGGCTTAGCAAACAGACTGAATCTGAAAGAAACATCTAAGGCAGGAAACAGGTTCTCCAAAGAGACATCAGAAAAGACACACTGACAAGGGTTTCAAACTCAGGTCATCCTTTATCCTTGCTTATTCTTTATCCTTCCTTATTTTATCTACATTTCTTCCCAGGCTCCTGACCCCTTACACTAAGAGACAGACTGTTTCAGCTGACCCTGTAGGTACAGAATAAAAGAGCAATTGACAAAGAAAGAAAAAATTGCCCAGTGGGTAGATGTTGTTGCCTATGAAAGAGGTTGCTACTTATTGACTGTTCAGTGCAGGAGAGGACCAGCCTCTTCTGAAGCAAACACTGTTAGCTGAACAACATATCAGGCAATATTCTACACACTTTTCTACAATAACAACCTTATAAGGGAAATACTATTCATATTCCCATTTTATAGATACGGAAACAAGCATTGAGAGGTCGATTATTTACTCAAGTTAAGAGGGTAGAGGAGCGAGGCAGAATGTGAATGCACATTGTCTTGCTGCAGAGTACAGGCTCTTACCCTTTCAACCTTTACTCTATTTTGCACCTTTTGCTCACTTCCTTATCTTCCATATTGCCTGCAAATGCCGGAGTTCCACCCACAGCAGTATTATAAGCTAAGAAATCTTTGGTCTCCTGGACCAGTGAGACCCTAGCCAGAACTCAGCCTTCCCAGGCCTCCCCTTCCAATAAAGACAACATAGATTAGCTGCCAGATGCAGGACAGACAGAGTCTACAGATTCCACCCCAAGCAGCCTTTTCATCCCTTGATTTCCACACCCCCCACCCCCTTCATTTTCTATCAGCTCATATGCTAATTTCTGCCATTTATGTGGAAGCCAAACAAGTAGTCACTTCTTCAGGAACCAGAGGCCCAGTCTGAAAGGTTCATCGTATTCATGGAATCTGCAGTTATCCCTCACCCTCCAACACATCTTGCACAAACAGTAGCTTTCAGTCATCTACACCTTAACCAGAAAAGAAATAAAACCCATTTCTAATTGTAATATAGTTTGTAGTACCATTATCCTCAGAGAATATTGAAGTACTTAGGAGTTCAATATCAAACATAATCAGTTCACTTCTGAATATCTACTCTGTAATGAAGATGTGCTAAGTACTACAAAGTCTATCAATACAAATAACTTATTAACACTTCCCTCATGGTAAATTCCCTTTTGTGAAACTCTTCACTTCTAGTTCCTATTAGGTCAACTATTTCAGACTGATTATATGAGACTCAGGAGAGACACTTACTGTTGGGCCCCTCAGGAGACAGACCAATGGGTAGGGGAAGTGGGAGGGCTTCATGTTGTAAAGTCAAAAACACTTTGGTAGAAAACCAGACACAGAAGAAATATATATACTCTTAATATGCATATCACGTGCCATGAAGCAAAATCAATTTATAAGTACCTTATTGAAACTCTAGATAAACCACTAGAAAGTCTTCAACAAGGAATGTTAAAGTAATTGTACAAATGAACAAAGTAACTGCACAATACTCATAATTTCTAACTTAAGAAAGGTCAAAGGAGACATATTCTATTTTATGTATGCCTACTTCATTTTAGTGAATAGCTTTCATAGATGGACTAGTGATTTTAGCACCTCCAATTCTGTGGGGTTCTTAAGTTCAACAATGGCAAATTCACTAATAATGGAAGCTTTCAGAAAAATAACTGTAAGTAGTTTATAATCAGAAAGAATACAACCACACAAATTGCTAAGATAAAAGGCAAAACAAAAAAGCCATGAAAAAGAAACGTGGCTTGTATGTTAAACAAAATTAAAGCAATAGATTTTTACTAAAAAGATCAGAAAGGCTACAGAAACCTTGAAAAATGACCTAGTAAGGCAGGTGTAGAAGGGAAGGAGAATGTGGACCCAGCAGAGAGAATAGCTTTCAAAATATCACAAAGGGCAGAGTCACAAAGTCAAATGCTGAACCAGAGGACCTACCAAGGTCTGTGACTTGGTAGTGAGTAGGTAGAAACATTTCCTCTACTCTGCTTTAAGAAAAACAGCACTGTTGCACAATGATAAATATCAGCTAGTACATTTGTTACAACCAATGGTCCTTCCTACATACGCATAATCATCACCCAAACTCCATAGCACACATTAGGGTTCAATCTTTGTGTTGGAGTTGTATTTTCAATTTGGTGTCTGTGTATTTGTTGCTAGTGATCCTGTGATCTTCTTGAACTCATACTAGTTTTAGCAGGTTTTGTTCCCTTGAATTTTTCTTCTTAGATAATAAGGTTATCTGCAAATAGGGACAGTTTTATCTTTTCCTTTTCCATCTATATAGTTTTTATTTCTATTTGTTTCTTTATAGTTTTTATTTTTATTTTTGTTGCTTATTGTATTGGCTAAAACTTCCAGCACCATATTGAATAAGAATGGTAAGAGTGGACATTCTTGCTTTCATCACAATTTTAGAGAGAAAGCATTCAATCTTCCACCATTAGGTACATGTTAGCTGTAAGTTTTTTGTAGATGTTCTTTATCAAGTTGAGAAAGTTGCCCTCCATTCCTATTTTTCTGAGAATTTTGTACCAAGAATGGGCCCTAAATTTTATCAAAAACTGTTTCTGCACTATTGATATGAGCCTATTAATGTAGTAGATTACACTAATTTTCATCCCTGGAATAAATTCCATTTGGTCATGGTATATAATTCTTTTTACATACAGTTGAATTCTGTTTGCTAATACTGTGTTAAAGATTTTTGAGTCTACATTCATGAGAGACATGACTGTCATTATTTTGGGGGTGGTCTACTGTCTTTGTCTGGTTTTGGTATCAGGGTAATACTAGCTTCATAAAATGGAATGGAATGTTCCCCCCTTTCCATTTTCTGAAAGAGATTTTGTAGAATTTATACTAATTCTTCTTTAAACATTTGGAACTCTCCAGTGAAACAATCTGGGCCTGGGGATTTTTGGGAAGGTGAAATTTTTTTTTAAATTAAAAAGTCAATTTTCTTAATAGTTATGAGCATTCAAATTACTTATCTCACATTGGGTGCTACAGTTTGTTTTGAGGAATTAATTCATTTCACCAAAGTTAGCCTTATTATGTAGACTTTTCCATATTATTTGCTTATTGTCCTTTGGATAGCTACAAGATCTGTAGTAGTATTCTCCGTTTCATTCTTGATATCAGCAACTTACATTGTCACTCTTGTTTTGTTAGTCTTTCTAGAAATTTGTCAATTTCACTGATTTTTCAAACAACCAGCTCTTTACTTCTTTCACAGTTTTCTTACTGTTTTTTTAACAGTAATTTTTAAATGTTATTAATGTCTTCATTATGTCTTTCCTTCTCCTTGCTTTGGATTTATTTTGCTCTTTTACTAAGTTCTTGAGGCAGAAGCTTAGATTATTGATTTGAAAGATTTTCTTTTATTAATGTATGCATTTGGAGCTATACATTTCCCTCTCAGCACTAATCTTACCTGTGTTCTACAAATTTTGATAGGTTGTATTTTCATTTTCATTAACTTCAATGTGTTTTTAAACTCCCCTTGGGGTTGTCTCTTTGCTCCACTGATTATTTTGAAGTGTGTTGTTTGCTTTTCAAGTGTTTAGAATTCTCCTGCAGTTCTTCTATTATTGATTTTTAGTTTGATTCCTTTGTGGCTAATGAATACATGCTATTTGCTTTTTTCTTTTAAATATTTTCAAGACCTATTTTTCCATTCCTTTAATGTCAACCTGCCTATATCTGATTTAGCTGTCATGTTTTTAAATCCATTCAACCAATATGTCTTTTAATAGGTATATTTAGATCATTTGCATTTAATGTAATTATTGATATACTATGGATTAAATCTGTCATTTTAAATTTTCTCTTGGTTCTGTTTTTCACTTCCTTGTTTTTATTGTGCCTTCTAATAGGAAATGTGAACATATTTTAGAATTCCATTTTGATTTATGTATAGTGATCTTAAGTGTATCTCTGTGCAGCTTTTTTAGTGGTTGCTCTGGATATTATAGTATATATACATAATTTATCACTGTCTACCAGTTTCAGAATTCTGTAAGTATGAGTGAATTGTAGAAATTCTTAACTCCTCTTTACATCCCTTTATCCTCCTTCATATCTATTTGTCTTAAAAATTTCTTCTACATATGTTTAGAACCACATTAAATAGTTATTTTTGGGGGGGGGGTTAACCCTCAAACAAAGGTTAGAATACTCAAGAAGTCTATAGTACTTAACCATATTTGTGCTCACTGTGTTCTTTTTTCTTCCTTGATCTTCTAAAATTGTTTCCTTTCTGTTTAGAGTACAGTAATCACCCCTTACCTGCAGCTTCACTTTCTGTGATTTCAGTTGCTATTGGCCAACTGATATCCAAAATTATTAAATGGAAAATTTCAGAAATAAGCAGTTTATAAGTTTTAAATTATATGCCATCCTGAGTCGCATTATGAAATCTTGTGCTGTCCTGCTCTATGCTGCTTAGAATGTGGATCATCACTTTGTCCAGCATATCCATGCTGCATATGCTGCATGCCTGTTAGTAGCCATCTCAATTATAGGACTGAGAAAAACATAGAACATCTAGAATTCAGCACTATCCACGGTTTCAGACATCCACTGGGGATCTTGAAATATACCTGCCACAAATAAGAAGGGACTACTGTACTTCCAATAGCTTTTGTTTTTGTTTTTGAGTTGGGAGTCTCACTCTGTTGCCCAGGCTGGAGTGCAGCGGCATAATTACAATGATCACAGGCTCATGGTAGCCTTGACTGCCTGGGCTCAGGCAATCCTTTCACCTCAACATTCTGAGTGGCTGGGACTACAGGTGTGTGCCACCACACCCACTTCATTTTTAAAATATTTTGTAGAGACAAGGTTTTGCTATGCTGCCCAGGCTGGTCTAAACCACCTGGACTCAAGTAATCCACCTGCCTTGGCTTCCCAAAGTGCTGGGATTACAGGTGTAATCCACCATGCCCAGCCCATTTTTTAAGAGAGGTCTGTTGATGAATAATTCCTTTAGTTTTTCTTTGTCAGAGAATGTCTTGAATTCTCCTTCACTCCTGAAGGATATTTTCACTGGACATATGATTCTGAGAAGACAATCCTTACAGCACTTGAAACATGTTGTGCCAATTCCCTTTGACCTTCATAGTTTCTGATGAGAAATGTGCTGTCATCTGAATTGTTGGCATTGGTTTGTTTTCTATATGTGAAGTTTTTCTCACTGCTTTTGAGAGTTTTTCTTTGTCTTAGTTTTCAGAAGTTTGACTATGATGTGTCCTGCTATGGGTTTCTTTAGACTTAACTTGCTTGAAGTTCACTCAGTGAATTACTTTCCTATAGCTGCTGTGACAAATAACCACAAACTCGCTAGCTTAAAATACCTCAGTTTATTATGTTACAGATCTGGAGGTTAGAAGACAGATCTTTAAAATCCTTTGCAGATAACTCTAAAAACAATGCATTCCTTCTGGAGGTACTAGGGTAAAATTTGTTTTTCTTGTCTTTTTTAGCTTCTAGAGGTTGCCTCAAATCTTGACTGTGACTCTGTATTTCATTGCCTTTTTTCCCCTCTAATTCTATCATCTCATCTCCTTCTCTAACTCTCCTGCCTCCCTCTATTAAAAATATTTGTGACAGTGGGCCCACCCAGTTAATCTAGTACATTTTCTCCATCTAAAAATCCTTCAATTAATTACCTGTGTAAAGTCCATTTTACCTTGTAAAGAAATGTATTCACAGGTTCTGAAAATCAGGAAATGAATATCTTTGGGGAGGGGATTATTCAGCCTACTATACTCAATTTTTTGTATCTGTAAGTTTATATCTTTTGCTAAATTTGTCAAGTTTTCAGCTATCATTTCTTCAAGTACTTTTTCAAACACTTCTTCTTCCTACTCTTCTTATGGGACTCCCATGACACAAATGTTAGGTCTTTAGTATATATAGGTCCCTGAGGCACTATTTTTTTTCTTCATTCTATTTTCTCTCCATTATCAGGCAGGATAATTTTTATGGTTCTATTCCCAATTCACTGATTCTTTCCTTTGTCTTCTTCATTCTGCTGTTTATTCCATCCACTGAGATTTGCATTTAGGTACTCTATTTTTCTGTTTTAAAATGTTTGCTAAATTCTTCATTATATTTCCTATTTATCTGTTGAGGTTTCTATTTTTCATTTGTATCCATCATATTAAAAATTGCTCCATGACACATTTTTATGATGGCTGCTTTAAAATCCTTTGCAGATAACTCTAAAAACTCTGTCATCTTGGTGTTAGCCTCTATTGATTGCCCTTTTTCTCCCATTCATATCTTCCTGGTTCTTGGTGTAACAAGTGATTTTTTTTTCATTGAAACCTGGACATTTTAGGTATTATGTTATGAGATTCTGAGTCTCATTTAAACCTTTTGTTTTAGTTGCCTTTCTCTGATACCACTCCAGCAAAGGAAGGGGGAGATTATGAGAAATCAATTTCAAATACTTTCATTATTGCCAGATAGAAGGGTAGAATCAGGTTCCCTACTACACCTCCATGGACACTGAGAGGGGATTCCCTCTTACTGCTGAGCAGGGGTGGAAGTTTTGGCTCTCCAGCAGGCTTCCACTGATACCTTCCTGGCTGGGAGAAGTTGTGTTACTGATTCTCACGTGATATTCACCAACATCACCCCAGTGAACGAGGAAAAGAACACCTTGTTATTGCCAGTAGTGAGGAAGGGTGGAAATCCAGACTCTTCATGTGGTCTCTACTTACATGGGGTTGGGGTTTGAGGCTTTTGCTACCACTTAGCAGAAACGAAATCTTGGCTCCCTACTCAGTTTTCTGGGACACCAACCAGTGGGAAGGGCTGAGGTACCTTGTCAGCCTAGCAAGTGTAGACTCTAGACTTCCCAATCAGCCTTTCCTGGCAGGGTAGGGCCACATTTTTTTTTCTGTTGGGCTTCACTAGAGTACAGTGGTTACTTTCTAAAAGTTTTCTGTCTTGCTAGGCTGTCTCTTTTCTGGTCCTCTGGCTAGAGAGAACAGATTTTTGATGTTTTTGTTTGTTTGCTATTAATTTATTTTTATACCTGTTGGCGTTTCCTGCTTGAGGCCTTCTTCGTTTGGGATATATGGGATCTGGGATACATGATGCAAAAACAAAACCGAGGTAACTCACCCTTGTGTTGGTCTTTGAGTCTTAAGGTCTATAGATGTTCTGCCTTCTTTCCTCTACTTTTCAGTCTTGTTATATTTGTTTTATATACAACATCTAGAGTTTTTAGTTGTACTTAGTGGGATGAAAAAGGAAAACTATGTATACTCCATCTTTTGGAAAACAGAGTAAGTCCTTCCTTTCATTTTGAGGTTAAAATTTGAAATCCTGTTAACTAAGAAAATTGCATTTGCTACACTAAAAAAGCTATGTCAACTAGTAGCAAAAGTTTATGAGAAATCAATTTCAAATACTTTCAAAGAAACTTAAGAAAAACCTCAAAAACATGCAATGGCATTTTAATGCAAATATATCTTAAATGTTATAAAAAAATGCCCAAATGATGTTAGTTAAGTTTTTATTTCAAGATAGTTCAAGAAAAAGAAAAAAGAAAGAAAGGGACTTTTTCTGTGTGGGTGATATTTTGCAATTATTACCCCAAATCCAGATGTTTTGTTTCCTGTTTTAGTAATTACTTAAAGGCTTCTTTCTTTCCTAAGTTGTCTCTAAGAAGTGACTACCCAGGTCTTCTGTATGATTACATTATCTGAAAAATCTTCTCCCCAATGGCTTCTTTAATGGATCTAAGAGAACTAGATGCACATAATGAATGTCAGTCGCTATTAAAGAGCAGACAAGCTCCAAATATGACATTCATTTTATTTTAACCAAACCTTTATTATATGTGAAATGTACAGAGTGGTAAAAGCACAGCTAAAAGTAAATTTCTATCTAAAAACACTGAGATAAAGTCTATTTTCAGCAGAAATCTCTTTATACAGTTCAACATGAAAGAAGAAATTGGGTTGAAAGAAAGTATCAGAGTCAAGTGATATACAGTAACTTGCAAGAAATGTGTAAATGAAAGTAACATTCAAACTGATAAAGGCACTTTAAAACAATCTAAGAGTCCCTGTGAGTTAAGATGATTGTTGGGCCTTTACTTGGAATAGTTCTGACAAAAACCAGGGCTCTGATTTTGTGCTCCATGTATCAATTAGAAGCAAATGGCAATTCCTCAGGCTAGACTCTAAATTCATCACATTATTGCTTCATATAGCCACTTTCTCTTCCTTGGTTGAACAGAAGGAAATTGCATGGTACAGTACTCAGTGAAATGTAAAATGAGGATTAACAAGGCATTCTGGAGATTTAGCAAAATTAAGCTTCATCAACCAGCTTGACTCACAGCCAATCTAGCAAAAAGCACTCTAGAAAGAAAACTAACAGTGAAGTGACAAGTAGCACAAAAAATTAAATAACTCAGGCATTAAAATCATGAAAAGGTACATTGTGCTCGGTGATCAACCAAGCCAGTTGCCAGAATAACAAAAGTCCATTCTGTACTCAATATGCAAGTCCAAAACAGTCCACTGGCCCACCATGAAATCTGCTTAGGAAAAAAAAATAGCACATTACCCTACCTATCTACACTGAGGAGAATTTACCAACAGGGAGGAATATATAGGATTATATAAAGACTTATTTTCCCTTTATGTGAAAAGGACACATGAAGCATCCCTACAGAGCTGAGGCACAGTAAAGCCTCCCATCTCCAGCTGCCTGAGGCCTAGAAATAATGCTGAATAAATTTGAGTTTTGTTTGCTCAGAGTAAGTCTTTTATATGCAAAACTGAATTGTTAATACAGTCAGGTAAACCTAAGTACACAGTCAATATTTGAAGTCTTTGAATGCATAACACTATAGCACACATTTTGGTCAATTATGTTTTTTGGGGGTATATGATCTTTTTCATATACAATTCTAAATCTCCAAGCAGGCAGTTATACTGTTAATCTGGCTGACTTTTAAGGGCTATTTTATAATAGAATTTTGCCTTATTTAATAATGAACATATTCTCTAAATCAGAATTTAGAGAGGGTACTATTAAAAAAGTCATCTAGTTTATTTTCCTATCTTCAGACAAGACTACATTAAAGTAGCTCAGGCCCGGCATGAGTAGTTCTTACTCTCACTATCAGGGCAGAAGGAAAAAAATATGTGTGAACAGATTTTTTTTAATGTTGTGTTTATTTATTTAATTTCAGTTTAAGGTAGACTCAATATGTTCTAACTTAAGCCTATTTCCAAGTGTCCATAACTTTTAGTCTGAGAATATATCATCAATATCTTCCCTTAAAATGCTTAAATATTACTAAAAATACTAAAGCAATTGATTAGTCATATGTAATTATTAGATACCACCTCACGACATACAAAATGTCAATTTCAGGCAAGTTAAACATTCAAAAAAGATACCCCGTTAAAAGAATGCCAAAACAGGCCACAAAAGTAAGAAAAATAATTGAAACAGATGATAGCAGTGTGATAGTATCTGGAATATATGAAAACTCCTACATATCAAGAAGAAAAACACAAACTACCCAAACAAAAAATAGGCAAAAGATACAAACAAGCATCTCATGGGATAGAAAAGCACAAATTGCTCAAGATTGCAGGAAAAGATGTTCTACTTCATCGGTAATCAGGGAAATGCAAACTGAGGCCTCTAATAAGAGACCATTTCTTAACCATTAGACAAACAAATTGAAGAATATAATGTCAGGTTATGGGGTGGACGAGGCATGTTGGGAACTCTCATATACTGCTGATAGGGGTAAATTGAAATAACCATGTGGAAAAGGTTTCTCAATGCCCATTAAAACAAACATGTCCATAACTGATGATAAGCAGTTCTACTCTTCAGTATGAATATCTGACAGCCGGGGTTAGCAAACCATGACCAACAAGCATTTTTATTTATTTATTTATTTATTTATTTTTATTTTTATTTTTTTGAGTTGGCATCTCACTCCGTCGCCCAGACTGGAGTGCAGTGGCTGCTCCCGGCCACCGCAGCCTCGACCTGCTGGGCTCCGGCGATCCTTCCGCCTCAGCCTTTCGAGTAGCCGGAACTACAGGCGTGCGCTACCACGCCCGACTAATTTTTTCAATTTTATTGTAGAGATGAGGTTTCGCCTGCCCAGGCGGGTCTCGAACCCACGGGCTCAGGCAATCCACTCACCTCAGCCTCCCAAGGCGCAGGATTACAGGCTGAACCACCGAGCCTGGCAGGTTTTCACATTTTTAAAGAGTTACAGAAGCAGCAGCAACAGAGACCACACATGCCCTGGAAAGTCTAAAATATTTACTACCTGACTATTTACAGAAGAACTTTGCCGGCCCATTTTAAACTTGTGTATTCTTAGCACCGTGTGTTCATAATACAACAGAATAACAAAACAAACGTCCACCAACAGGGGAGTGGATAAATCGATCATGGAACGTTCACACAACAGAATCCTGTTCGGCAATAAAAAATAAACTACCATGAACATGCTTTAAACTTAACAATAACTGAGGAAAAGAAGCAAGTCAGGATACACTGGGTATCCTTACTATATACTTGTACAGCTACAGAACAAGCCCAGCTAATATTTTGGGGACATGAATTACAGAGGTGAATAACAAGAATTTGGTGCAGTGCTTCCACAAAAAACTAAAAACAAATAGACCGGCTATTATTGCCAAAAAAGAAACTGTTCTTTGCTAATTAAAATTTTTTTTTCCCCTTAAGGATGACAGATGAACTCTTTCAATTTGTCTAAAGCCATTCTTTTGACATTTTCCATAACAACTTTCTGGCTCTGGCTGCAGTACAGACCTCAACGAGAAGGCTACACTGCAGTCAGTCACTAGGGCTGGTCAGGCACCCTTCACTGGTGCTGAAGATCCAAAGAGGTGACTCTTTATGTTGTTCACTAGGATGTTAAGAATTTTGGCAGTTATGGAAGGAGAAGGTGTCACTGGGCCTCTCTTAAATACATATCAAGGAAAAAAACAAACACTAATTTAAAGGTTGTGATTCCTCAGAACCAACATTTGCTCTGATTTTCAGATACTTTTATTTTGGCTAATGACCTCATATTTTATTAAAAAAATAACTCCTCAATATCTATTATCTCCAGAAAGCTTCAGATCTGGATGTGCTGATTTGATTATATATTATTTACATACCAACTCCTTCCTGAGATGATTTGAAGCAGCCTAAGTGATTTACAAGCTTATGAAAAAATGTACTAGACACGAGTAGAGCACTGTGTTGCAACATTAGTTCATAAAAATTACAATTGCGTATCAGTGCTATGTTTAATGATCTTTAATCTCCCGAACTCCATTACCCTCCAAAAGAACAGTTTCTGGTACTAAAATAAGTATTCCATAATCATTATTAACTGAGGATTTTTTTCATCTTTCTATGTTTTTCCCCCTATGTATTTAACTCGATAATGTGTTTATCCTTGTTATGGGTAAATAGCAAAATGACAATGGCATCTTTAGGTATAATCAGAGAGAGCTGGTTAAGAAGACCTGGAAAAATAGTTGGAAAGTACTAAGTCTTAAAAATAGAGCCCCGATAAATCTGCCTTGCCTATTGAAGACAATCAAACATTCAAACAAACTCCACCACACACACATCCAGAAAAAAAGCCAGCTTAACATGCTAGCTTACTAAGATCCAGAAATGCTAGATCTAACAAGAGCAAAGGAAAGTTGTTATGGAAAATGTCAGAAGAATGGCTTTAGACAAACTGAAGGAGTTCATTTGTCATTCTTAAGGGAAAAAAAATTTAAATGAGCAAAGAACAGTTTCTTTTTTGGCAATAATAGGTGGTCTATTTGTTTTTAGCTTTTTGAGAAAGCACTACACCAAATTCTTGTCATTCACCTCTGTAATTCAAAAAGCTAAATGAGTTTTACAAGTGGAGATTTCTCACAATTCTGTCAAGAACTATGAAAGATCTGAGATTTCATCCAACTTGTAAGCTAACAAACCGGTCTGTACATTTTCACGAATGCTGGTAAAAGACACAAAAGTCTTGGGTCCAAGACATAGGACATAATTACTCACTGCATAGCAAGCAGAATTATGTTTTGGTTCAGTCACTCCTGCTTAGCGCCCAAATACCAGGGGCACTGTGCAGGGGCCCAGGTGGAGGCTATGCATGCAGTGGGCTTGCATCACACCTAGAGATCCCCAAGTTTAGGAAAGCTGAATTGTTCAGAATGGACACTTGCCCTGCTGGGAGACATTATCTTTATTGTATTGGACAGTAAACAAACCTGCCCTTTGCTCTAGAAAAAAACACCATCTCTAGCTTCTCATTACAAACATCCTTGAAAAGATAGTTTAGAACAAAAGGGCCATTAGTGTCGCTCCTTGTAAGACATGCAGAAACCATGAAGAATAATTTCCCAACATACTCATTTAAAAAGCAAAAACAAACCTGTGAAGCCTTGATTGAAATTGCATTGCAGTTATAATTTGGAAAAGAACTGCATCTTTCCTACACTGAGTCTTTCAATCCATGAATACTGCCTATTTTTCCATTTACCTATTTCTTTAATGCATTTCAGTAGTTCTGTAATTTTCTTCACAAAGGCTCTAAGATGTATTCTTGGGTCCTTTGTAGCTTCTGCTGATAATGTAAGTGGTTATTTATTTACTTATTTAGAGATAGAGTCTGATTTGGTTGCCCAGGCTGGAGTGTAGTGTCATGATTCCCCAAACTCACTGCAGCCTCAACCTCCTTGAGTCAAGTGATCCTCCTAGCTCAGCCTCCCGAGTAGGTGGGACTACAGGCATGTGCCACCACACCCAGCTAATTAAAAAAAATTTTTCTTTGTAGAGATAAGGTCTCACTATGCTGCCCAGGCTGTTCTCAAACTACTGGTTCAAGCAATCCTCCCACCTTGGCCTCCCAAAGTGCTGGAATTACAGGCATAAGCCACCATGCTTGGCCATATTTTTATATATTGAAAACAATCTAAAACTATTGTCTAGCTCTCCTGGTGTATAGGAACACAGCAATGATATATTCTACAATCTTCTAAACTTTCTCCAAGGTAACTTATGAAACGTCCTCTCTCCTATATCAATCAACAGCTAAAGCTCTATGTTCTTGAGGTGGAGTATAAAATAGGAACATATTTATGGAGCTCTTATTGTGTGCCAGATTCTATTCTGATGCTTTCTGTATAGTAGCTTTTTGGTTCTCAAAAAACCCCTGTAAGATAAAGTCTGTTATTTAGATGAGGACAATGAAAGAGATAGGGTATGTAACTTTTTCAAGACCACAAATATGTGGTTGGTTACTACAGACTAGATTTAATGGAACACTGGGGAAATAAATATTAAGATGTGATGTCTATCTTCAAGAAGCTCATAGACCAACGAGAGAAAGAGAGACCCTAACTATCCAATACAGTAGAGTGTGAAAGGCTCTTTCAAAGGGCAGTGTGGGAACGCAAATGAGGGACATCTAAACCACATTAGGTTGAGGTAGTTGGTCAATCAGGATCAGCTCCTGAGAGAATGGTGCACCTGAAGAGGGAGGCAGGAATTAGTCTGTTGAGGGACTCAAGGGAATAGTTTATACAAAGTCTCAGGCCACATTTGAGGAACTCTGAGTTGCTATATAACTGGAACATAGAATACACAGGAGAGGTAAAAAATGAGGCTGATTGACCAGTAGGGATCACTAAAGATCACTAAAGCCACTGCCATGCTAAGGAGTTAGAACTTTTTCCTGGAGACCATGTTCAGAAAAATCAGTGAAGGACTTTAAAGAATGACATCGGCAAACTGACATGTTAGAAAATTCTTCCTGGCACGAGGATGGAATGTAATACAGTTCTGGCCAAGTGGGGCAGAATGGAGCCTTGCTAATATGGGACCATATATCGTCCAGATGATAAGGGTCTAAACTAAGAGAATGGCAGAGGGATTTGAAATAAAAAAGCAGATTCAATATTTAATAGATATAGTGCACAGACTTTGAAGGATGAGGAGGCATTAAGAGTGATTTCTGGCTTTATTTGCCTGATCCAATGAACAGGAGACAGTAAGGCAAAGATTATCGGAAGAGATGGGATGCAGCAGAGGGAAGTATGCTGGGGCACACTGACTAGCTGGGAGTTTGTACATGTTAAGTTAGAGTATCAGAAAGCAGAAATTCATTTTGTGTCAAGCACCAAAAGGGAACTCCAAAAGAAGCACTAAACCTCTATGATGTAGTTGAGTATGATCTAGTTGAGAATACAGTCATGAGTCATTTAATGACAGAATATAATGATACATTCTGAGAAATGAATTGTGGGGCAATTTCATCGTGCAAACATCATAGAGTGTACTTATACAAACCCTATATTATATTGTCGACTACACACCTACGCAATATGGAATAGCCTATTGCTTCTAGGCTATGAACCTGTATAGCATATTACTGTGTGAATACTGCAGGCAATTGTAATACATCAGTAAGTATTTGTGTATCTAAATATAGAAAAGGCACAGCCAAAATGTGGTGTTACAATCTTATGCGACCAATGTCGTATATGGGAACAATGTCACGATCCATTGTTGACCGAAATGTTATGTGGCACATGACTGTATACATTATGAATAAACAACTCATAGCAAGACTTGGTAAATGCTGAAGTCCAATTAAACCTTCAGCAAATAGTCAATGGACAGTTTTACTGATGGCATTTACCATAATAGTTGTAGCCTAGGTCATGGAATGAAAAGCCTTGAAACCCCAGAGAAAAGAGAAAACAAACAAAAAACCCCTGATAATATTAGTTTAGGCATCTGTCTAAATAAAAATAAATCTATTTATAAATATTAAAATGATAATATTACTTTCTATAATGAGCCTTTGAAGAGATGTATTCTGAATATGACTTCATCTCTGTTAAATATGACAAATCCATAGAATCTTTGCATCTCAAAATGAAGGAGTTTCTAAATGTCAACCAACCAACCATCAAATGTTGATGTTCCTCTACAGATTGGTAATATTAACTTGGTCCAAAATTGCAGCCCTCTTCAGAGAACTTAGTCAACAAATGAAACAGCATTTTAATATTGTAAATTCAATTCATCATTGAGCAATATGCTTTTCCCAACATCATGCAGAAAAAAACAATAAAAATTATTTCTCAGGTCAATGGTATATGCCATTTTACCTAAGTTAAATGGACATGTGATCTGATATAATAATTCCTTCTTTAATTCCTAGCTGATCTCAAAACTAGTGCCTATTTCTTGTGGTGGTATGCTTCAACAGGATAAATCACAGGAGTGAAGCACAGAATACAACTTCTATCAGCTCTCTCTTTAAATCCTAACTCAAAAACTTCCTTCCTAGCTGCATGACTCAAGCAAGTCATGGCACCGCTTCAAATAGATTTCTTCTTTTATAAAGTAGGAACTGTAAGGCTTTAATGTGTGATACACATTAATGTGGTTCAAAATTACTTGATGCTCAACAAATGTTTAATAAGTAAAGCCTCAAAATATATACTAAAACAACAACAACAACAACAACAACAACTAAAAGACAGAGAAACAGTATGTTGAACGTACATAGCCTTTTTGGCACCATCAAAACCAGCTGCACAAAAACAGAACTGTCTATATACTTAACCTGAATCTGCCTCAGGTAAGTCATCCTACCTTCAGTGGATGAGCCAAGAATATAGGATGCAACTGGAATCGGGAAGATAACCTCACACAATTAATTTTAGGAAGGCCTGAGGGTGACCATAAAGTCAAAGAATAAATGAACACTTATATCTAACAAATAGTATATTAACATTACTTTATAATATATAATATGTTCTAGAATATATATATGCTTCAAGACTTTATGAACAACCTATATACCAACACACAAATGCTTTCATTACAGTCACAAAGCTAAAGTCTCTCCCCTATACCAATCCACCATTCTTAAAACTGTAGTTAATCGTTTAGTTTTCTTTTCCTTTCAAGATTGCCACGGGAGTTTCTCTTTCACTAAGATACGAAGGCAGGCACAGATGGGGGGACATGTTGCTTTCACTATATGATCTGCCTTGTCTTGTATGCTATACCCCCAAAGGGGCCCCTGAGCCCATCTCACACTATAAATGATGGGGAAAAGATTGACCACCAACACCAAGTCATACAACATCCCACTGGTAAAACCTGTGCAAAAGAAGTCACCCTCCCCTGACAACCAGCCCCACATAATAGCAAATGAATTTGATCATTGCTGATGAAAATAACCTCAGGAAGGAGTGTTCATCTGACATTCTGAAATAATCAAAGCTGCAATCCACACTGTGACACCAATCATGGTGTGGTCAGTAAACAGAAAGGCCTGCCTCGCCCCTGCCAATTCTGTAGGACACAACCAATGATCAGATTTTGGAGGGAGATAGTGTCTTTCATCACTTCCTGGAATCACATTCAACCTGGGTTTGTGCCAGAGGCAGGCAGTTCACATCCTAGAGTCTAGTGTGGGATGGTGGCTGACATTCTAGAGGAAGCTACCATATAGCTCACTGCGGTTCTCCCCAACAGAGAGCACGTGGTGGGGGAGGGGCTGCATTGGGAGAATTCTTTTCTTGTTGCTGTTGTTGTTTTCATACTCTTCTCCTCTACCTATTCCCCAGGAGGGACACCTTCCTAAAAGTCAGGTCAAACTAAATTTTATTACAAAATTAAATCTCCCAGATAAATATGTTCAATACTCTATCCACAGAAACAAATCAAGCTGGAACCTTCCTTACACATTCAGATGGGGGCAGGCAGGTAATTTATTGAGGCAAATATGTTTTCAAGCCAGCCTTTAAACATGATTTCTAATTATCAATATGCTTTTCATTCAGCAACCCTCCTCCACCTCTTCAACAGCATTTTCACAACTCTTGGTTCAAGAGCCACTTACGAAATAAATGATTCATGGCAACTGAAAGCATGATAATTTTCTGTGAGGCATAATGGTTGGGTTTCTAGGTCTACGGGTGATAAAAACATGCTACCCCTTCACCCTCTCAACTTGTGTTATGGAAAAAAGGCAAAAGGAGACCCAGAAAGATCCAATCTCACCTTTACAATATACATGTTTTCCCCCAGGACTTAAAATCCTAGCTTTGAGGAACAAAATTAAACTTTTCCTTAAGCAAAGAGAAACGCTGCAAAAATAAACATTTCTGGTTCTATCCCAAGATAGGATATATTGAGTCTTGCATTTGAGCGATAAATCATGTTCACTCATAAGAACACTAAACTGGAAAGATTTTCTGAATTTTGCAGGGCTTTTCTTACTGTTTTCACACAGGCAGGGCCATCTACAAAAAAAAGGGCAAGATTGCCTTGCTAGCCATAACATGGACCAGCTGTGTGACCTTGGGCCAGATGCTTAATCACACTGAGTATGTTTCTTAATTTATAACTAAGGGAAAATGCACTTCTCTTACATGGTTGTTGTCAGAATTAAATGGAATATTAAAGTAACAGTACAGTTCTTAAATACAATTTTTCTCAGAGATTGGCCCATGGGTTCCCTGCAGCCAAGTCACTAAAAGGCTTAATGAAGTCTTGAGTGTCAATCTGTGTCATCAGATGAGGACTTGGTCCAGAAATTGGCATTTTAAACAATCATTTGAACAAGCCAATTAAGGCTGGTGGACTCGCCAGGTTGTGAGGCCCAATCTGGGTATGGACAGAGGACAAAAGAGGAGCCCAGACTTTCAGTACCAAGTTGGCTTTTGCTGCTCTTATCTCAGCAGGTTTCCTGGTTCTGAGTCCTCAGCATCCTTGTCTCTGATTCCATTTCCCCTTCTGTGCTGCTATCTTCCTAAAATACAAACTTGGCCATGCTGCTTCCTGCTCCGGATCATAGGTGCCCAACCCCAACTCTCTGCCCTTCTGTCCTCCTTTGACTGCCCAGGTCTGCTCTGTCTAGGCTGGTTTCAATTCCTAGTTGTTTCGGTCACATTTTAGCTTAAATGTCACCTTCTTGAAGGGGCGGCTCCCTCACTGCCCAGCCACTCCCAATGACATACATATATTTTACTTTCTGCTGAAACTGAACTGCTGATATTCCCTTGTTTACGTGACTGTCTCCTCCTACTAGGAAGCAAGAGTAGCTAGCTTGTTTGCTTCTACATCTACTACCTATCACAGTCCTGGTACATAGTAGGCGTTCAATGAATGTATGTTGAATAAACACCCTAATTAACTATTGGCCTGCACCCTTGCCATCCTTGGCAAGGTTTTCACACTGTATGTGGGCGGCAGACAAGTAGAAAAGTTGCATTTCTTGCCATGCAAAAGGAAAACCACAGGGCAGTTTGCTTTGTGCAACATCTGTGCTCAGGAAAACCAATACATAAATAGAATTGCTGTAAACTGACTCTAGCATTTAAATAATTCCTATGAAGAAGTTTGTAAAGTGAATCATTTTTGTCTATTTCTTTGTACAATTGGATTTTCACATAAATTTCACATGGATTTCCTTTAAACATTTAGGTCTGTACACCTGTTATCAATACCAAAATCACCTCACTTAAATTTTCCTACTTATTAAAAAAATAAAATGATTGCCTTTGGGACAAAATACCCCTTAATAATAAAGCAATAGGGTCCAGAGAGCATTGTAATGCCACTCATGTTATATGCTCTCAGCTCTTTTAGAAACTATGGAACGATGGAGAATACCGGAAGGTCCCAGGGTACTGCCCTCCAGAAAATGAACACACATTCTAACCACAGAAAGGCTAGAGAAGAGGTTTCTTAAAGAGCACTTTATAAAGAAGCCTATCTGAATGAATCTCTGCCCAACTCCTGGATGTGGGCTTCATGTACAAGGAAAGATTTTACAGATCTGTCTGTATTCTTTTTTATTTATTTATTTATTTTTGAGTTGGAGTCTCACTCAGTCGCCCAGACTGGAGTGCAGTGGCCGCTCCCGGCCACTGCAGCCTCGTCCTGCTGGGTTCCGGCGATCCTTCCGCCTCAGGCTTCCAAGTAGCTGGAACTACAGGCGCGCGCCACCACGCCCGACTAATTTTTTGATTTATTGTAGAGATGAGGTCTTGCCAAGTTGCCCAGGCGGGTCTCGAACCCGCGGGCTCAGGCAATCCACTCACCTCGGCCTTCCAAAGCGCAGGATTACAGGCTGAGCCACCGTATTCTTAATACAGGCATATTAAGAATAAAAGAAAACTATGAATAGATGACAGTTCAACTTTGGTAGTGGCCTCCCTCTCCCACTAATTTAGAAAAACTAGATGCTATACAAGAGTTTCCCAGCAAAGACTCTGACATTTATCATCCTCACAAGTAAAAACTGAAGTGAAAAATCTCCTCTTGTGAACTTTAATTGGTTCTGCTGTGTGTACCTCTTGGGCTAGTGAGTTTCAAGTGAACTGACAGCCGATGGGGGTGGGGAGAGTGCATGGCTTTGGTTTACAGAGGCTTACAAAAAAAGAAAAATGAAAATATTAAGTTGCAAGGTAGGAGGCCCAAATTAAGCAGGGAAAATCTGGCCCCTGATAGCCTGCCTCATGAGAAGATAAGTACAGGCTTCTGGCCTGCTGGGGCACATGGCTGCTGGGATCTGCTGATGAGAACACAGCCCAGGAGGGAAGAAGTCACCAGCCAGGGGCACAGGTGCCACTTACCAGAACCCATTTTCCTGAGCTGAAACTAAAAGTAAACAGAGGATAAAGAGAGCTGTTCGTTTGTTTAATCTCCTCCCCTTCTTTTCCAAAACTCCCTCCTACTCCTTCCAGATGGCTCTCATTACCAACACCTTCCACGACTCTAGTACTCTCAGCATTGGCTGCATCTCCAAGGTGAGCTTTCAAAAACCACCATGGTTGAGACTCGACTTCCGGGCCCTTTAATCACAATTACTGGGTGTAGACTCTGGGTTTTAAACCTCCATAGTTTTAAACCTCCATAGGTGATGCCAATGCTCAGCCCAACCTGGAGAACCACTGCTCCAAAAAGCATCTCTGGAGAGCTGGGGCAGGGTGGGAGTGGAGGGTGTAATTAAAGGAAAGGAGCGTGGCAGTGACAACGTGAGGCTGTCAGCTTTTTAACAACAGGAAATGTGGTAACAAGTAATGTGTGCAAACTCAGGAAGGCACTTGACAAAAGAAAGCAGGTGTAGGACTAAGGCAGGAAAAATTTAGCTCTTAAAAGCTCGGAGGTAGAGGAGAAAATGATATCTGCGAAGAGGCTGGAAGACCTGTGAGGAAACCGTTGGTAGAGGATGGAACAGGAGGTCGGTGTTCACCAAGACACCCAGGAAAGAAGACTGTGGTTAGGAAAGGTGGGGTTCACACTTCTACAACCAAACTGAACCAAGCCGCAATGATTCAATATCTCTTCATATTGATGACTCATCTTCAGAGATTTTGATAGCACATTTGAAGCAATTAAGAACTTTTTTAAAAAAGAGGGAACAAGGCTGGGCACTGTGGCTCACATCTGTAATCCCAGCACTTTGGAAGGTCAGGGCAGGAGGACTGCTTGAGGTCAGGAGTTCAAGATCAGCCTGGGCAACATAGTGAGATCTCATCTCTAAAAAAATAAAAATAAAAAAATTAGCTGGATGTGGTGGCACGCATTTGAAGTCCCAGCTACTTAGGAGGCTAAGGTGAAAGGATTGCCTGAGCCCAGGAGACCAAGGCTGCTGTGAGCCATGATCATGCCACTGTACTCTAGCTTGGGCAACAGAGTAAGACTCTGACTCCAAAAACAGAAAAAGAAAACAAAAAAGAGAGAGAGATAATCGTAGCAAAGCAGTCCCTAATGCCTGCTTTTGACTTCCTATAATTCCAGAATTACCACTTCATTCCCTCCGTGGACCTGTAGTACCATGCTGCTCTTTGAAAACGTCATACTGCCTTGATGATGCTCTTGAGCCCTTAGAAGTCAACATTCTTGAATGTTCCTATAAATGTGCAATTATTTATCTGATGCTGGTACAACACTATACTGTACTCTCTCCCCTAATTTGCAGAAATTAGACTCCCTTGCTCATAAATGGGCCCCACAATCTGTAGTATATTCTGCCTAAGTAACATTGCCATAAGAGTATACATTTCATTGGTAGTGAAAGCAAATTTTACACATCAATTAAAATATTCATTCACATTCAAAATGATTCTATAGCAACTTAGGAGTGCCACAGGAAACTAGTTAAGACCCACTGGCCTGGCTGGGCTCGGTGGCTCAACCGGTAATCCCAATACTTTGGGAGGCCGAGGCGAGCACTTTGGGAGGCCGAGGCGAGTCTGGGGGTTCGAGACCCACCTGAGCAACTTGGTGAGCCCTTGTCTCTACAATAAATCAAAACTCAGCTGGGAGTGGTAGCATGTGCCTGTAGTTCCAACTACTTGGAAGGCTGAGGTAGAAGGATCGCCAGAGCCCAGCAGGTGGAGGCTGTGGTGGCTGGAAGCATGCCACTGCACTCCAGTCTGGGCGAAAGAGTGAGACTCCAACTCAAAAAATAAAAAAATAAAAAAATAAAAGACCCACTGGCCTGAAGTTACCATTTTCTAAGTACCTCCACTGGAATCTGGAAATTAATACAGATGTGAAATTTATGGTTAAAAGACTAATGAGCTTTGCTAAGTACCATTAGGCAAATTACATAAAAGGATTATGCAGAATTTAACAATTTGCAACAAGTTTTCAATGTCAATTTCACAGTTTGCAACAAGTCTTCAATGTCTTGCTTTGGGCTAAGTCTTACTTCTGAGTTGTGGGTCCACTAGTGAATCCTACACATAATTTTCATGTCTTTATCTTCCTTAAACTCTAAGTATGTTTACCCCCCCCCAAAAAAAAAAAAAAAGCACTCTAATGGATTCTCTTTCCTTGGTTTTCACCTCTTTCAATAGTTGTTTATTCTCACTATCCAAGATTGTGTGATTGTGTGAGGGTTACCAAGCATGAGTCTGAGGTTACCTGGGACCACAGCCACCATTGTTACCTTCGGATTTTTCTCAATGGGTATCTTTTAGACCCAACAAAACTATCTCATTCTTCCAGACCAGGGACTGGAGCAGATAAATATGGCTATAATCCAGGCCTATAGCAAAGGTGAAACCACAAGCCATAAACCTTACTGGCCACAACACATCCATACCTGGCCTTTATCCACCCAAACTGAATAGCTACCTTGCATTTTGTCAAGGCTGATAGGAAGCTAATGTGAAAAAAAAAGACAAGCACATCCATGGCTGTTATAGGAAGAATGTATATGGGAGGGTGGGGAACTGGAAAGAGGATGGAACAATCCATTGAAACACAATATACTGGGATTTGTTGCGACAGTCTTACAAACCTTTATACACAATTTTGAAACACAAAAAATTCTGCAAACAGACTTTATTATTTTGCTATCAAATGAATTTGTTCCAAAAACTGACCTGAACATACATGAGGCTATTAGTCTTTCCCTGTCCAACCAAGTGTGAATATCCATCCACTTTGCCATAGAAATCACTGTGTATTTCCCAAATTCCTTGGGGGGTATTACATGAACATACCATATATGCATTGTATCACCTTTCTAAAAGCTCAATTTTGAAAGACATCTGGCCCCAAAGAGTTCAGATAAGGGATGGTGACTTCCCAAACAGGCGAGTTCTGCAAATGCAATCCTTTTGTAGTTTCCCCACATTGTGCAGGTATTACCTGACTTCAGTTTTTCAGAGGATAGATTCACAAGAGTAAAACAATGTAGTAGAGTGGGTTGCCACGATGGATACATGGACAAAGCAGGACAAAGCTGAGAAACAGGCACAGCGTCCACTCTTTAGTGTAGCACGTGCTGAGTTAAACACACACACTTATCTTCTCCTTTGCTGCATCTTTCACCTTACTCGTCTGAGAGTTCTGAGAACTAAGAGTGTTCAAGCCTGCGCTGTGTAGTATGTATAGGGTATGGGGTATGGGCAATATAAAAAAGACAAAGGTGATGCTGATCTTGAAAAAGCAGACATCAAGCTACATTTTTACTGATAAAAATTAATATTCCAAACAAAATGTCCAGAGAGTTGCTAAAAGGCAAATGTATAGAAACAGAAAGACAGAAAAGAGAAAGTAACAGAAAGATTTGTGGCTGCCTGGGGCTGGCGGTGGGAATGAGGATTCACTGCAAAAGGGCACAAGGGAGCTTTCTGGGGTGATAGAAAAGCCCTAAAATGGAATTGTGGTGATAGTTCCCCAGATCTGTAAGTTTACTTACGGTTAAAATCAGAGACTTTTATGGCATGTAAATCAGACCTCGATGAAGATGGTAAAAAGCTGATTTCCTAAATTCCTAAAATAATACATTTTACTCCCCTTCTTTCCTGATGTTTCAAATTAAAACCAGTTTAAGTGAGTGGATTAAAGAGTGGATGGTGTGCCTGCTGAAATGCGAAGAGAGGAAGGCAATCAATGGAACCTATTCTTGATTTTCAAAGGAAAATGAGAAATTCTACCCCAAGATGACTGACACTAAACCTAGTCAGAGAACATAATCCCTTTCAGACATTCTCTTTTATTTAGCAAATAAAACCTAAATTATTTATTTTAACATGCTATGCATGCCTCTAATTACAGCATGTTTGTCATTGAACAGTAGTATTTTATTTGCTAGTCATTCTTTCTTTCTTTCTTTTTTTGGGTTGGAGTCTCACTCTGTCGCCCAGACTGGAGTGCAGTGGCACGCTCCCGGCCACTGCAGCCTCGACCTGCTGGGCTCCGAAGATCCTTCCGCCTCAGCCTTCCAAGTAGCTGGAACTACAGGCATGCGCTATCACGCCTGGCTAATTTTTAAATTTATTGTAGAGATGAGATCTCGCCAAGTTGCCCAGGCGGGTCTCAAACCCGCATTCTTTCAAAGACAGTGGAAACTCCTGAGGGCAAGGACTCTGTCATAGACATCATTGCATTCACAGGTATACAGTAGTATGTGTTCAATAAATGGCTATATTGAATACAATGATTTCTTCACCAGAACCATCTATCACATTTCCATTTGCATGAAAAATACAATGAAAATTAAACAGACATTCCCTACATTCTAGATCAAGGTTTCTCAACCTCAACACTATGAACATTTTGTGGTGAAAAATTCTTTGCTGTGGAGGGCTGTTTTGTGCACTGTACAATATACAACAGCATTCCTGGCCTTTACTTACTAGGTGCCAGCAGTACCCCCATCTCCACTTGTGACAACCAAAAATGTCTTCAGACATTGCCAAATGTCCCCTGAGGGGTTGAGAACCACAGCTCTACAGAGAGTTTAAGACAGATCAAACCAACTGATGTGGACAAATTTCAACAATGCCTTTCATGCTATGGCTTCTGAAGTGAGTGAAAACATCAAGACAGAAAATGCACATGACTAGCAAATGATGATTCTCTGACCATAGGCCTTGGCATATTGTGGGGAAAAGAAAAGGGGAGAAATTCTTTTTATTCTCCATGTAACTGAGGAGATGCAAAGGCTCATTCTAATATAAGGCTGACAGTTTTCAGGATATGTGGAGAAGTAGAAATACATAAGAGAAGTGTCCAAATGCCAAATGGCCTGTGGTTATGGAACGGTTTGCAAGAAGCAAGCTCATTGCTTGCACTGGGCTGTTTATTATGAATTGGATATAGGGGAACAATTTTGAAAATGCTACTGAATATTTATTAAAAGGAAGAATATATAATAATTTAGGTCATGACACGCCACTATTAGAAAATAACTCAGCCAGTTGGAAAGATTAAGAACTACAGTAGCAGGAACCATTAAATCTAGTGTAAGTTTAATGTATCAGTGTTTTTCATTATTTCTCTCAATGACCACAGTATTTAGCAATCCTGTTCCAAACATCCCAGCCCAAAGCCTGAAAAGCTGTTATCCACACTGTATCCTTTTAGTAAAACTCAAACTTTTTAGTTTCAATTCTGCTTTAGAGATATTGAGCACTTCATGCCAAAGTGCAAGATATACATTTTGGACAAAGTGACCACTATATAATAAAGCAAAGGAAAAATGTTTTTAACAGTATCTAAATATGTACAACTATTTATCAGGATTCATGATAATACTTTACTTCAAAGCATCTTTATTTTTTATTTAGCAAAACAAAGGAGTACGCTTCTAACCTCCACATCAAGTAGGCACTACAAATGACACCATTCTCTCTTTCAACCACTTCTATATTTCCTATCAATCTGTTCATATAAGAAAAATCTACGTAGACAGTTACAAGTCAATTCCTAACACCTGAGAAGAAGTTGTTATCTTTTCCAATTCTGTATGTAAAAATATTTATATTTTGCTCTGTGCACCTACTGGTAAACATAAACAGGTTTAGGACTCTGGAATATTAAGCATGGAATCCCTAAATCCACTAAGAGAAAGAAGATACATAATATGCAAAAGCACTCTATTCAATCAAGCTCTAACTGTACACATAATTATAGTATTCAAATTAGATTACAAATTTAGACATATTCTATCATGTCAAGTATACACTAACAGAAAAATGTCTAAATAAAGTTCAATAGGAATAAGAAAAAAAGAGGTAAAGAAAATTTAATTACTCCTTTTAGAAAATGAAAACCCCTAGAATATAATATTAAAATATGTACTCATGGAAAGATTAGTAGCAAATGCAGCTTAATTGTTCATCTTGGTAGTGAGCAATAAGTACAATAACATCAAATCACCTGAACAGAATACTAACTCTATGCCCTGGATTATCATATTTGCATTTGGATCAAATTGGGACACATGAGGCATGAAATGGCCAAATTAATCTTCATTTTACTTCACTTGAGTTTCCTCACATATGATCACAAAGTGCAGTACAATCTTATATAAAATACCATATTACTTCATATTGTTATTTGAATTTTCATATGCCTATGTTGTAACTTCTCAACTACACTGAACTAAGGCTGCTACAGTACGCCATAGACAACGATAATTACTAGAACTAAAGTAGTTCCCTAACATTTTATAAAACTTAAAAAAATTTATAACTGTATTGTTATTTTAAAAAAATCAGTACCAATAACAGAAGAGCAATCCACTGAATGTCATAAATATATAAGCCCCTTTGGATTCAACTTTTCCTATTGAAGCTGAAATGTAGAATGGGCACCATGAAGCTTGAAATTGAGATTTAGGGATAAGCTTAGCACCAGCATTTTGCTACTTGCTAGAAATTGCTTTCATCTGGAAATTGCCATTTAGTAAGTCTCCTAGATATTTTTTTGTAAAATGAAAAAATATAGCATCATAATCTTTTTCCAAAAGCCGTAACATTCCATGTACATTTCATAATTCTAAAGTTACTGTATATTAATAGCTAATATTACCATGATTAAAACTGTATGTTAATTTTGCTTTAATAGCAGCAAAATTAGATAAATCAAAAGTTTAGACTATCGGGAGCCAAAAGACACTGCTTACAGAAGACAGATGCTTTAACACTTTGGCATTAAATGGGTAATATAATAGCTGCTTTGGCAAGACAAAGCAAGCTACATCATTTAATGTATTCTGAGACGTCAAGAATACTATAAAAGAAAAGCAATAGTTTAAACTTAATTTGGCTGTTTTTTATTTTATATACATGCACACACACATATATGTAGATACAATGTTCCTTACATTTTCATTGTATCATAAATAGCAAGTTTTAACTACAATAATTTTACAATTTAAAGTGCTGAATTTTTATATTTTATACTCAGATTGCTTTTTTTAGTGTTCTTGAGATAACGAAAAAGATGTTCACAAAAATGTTTGTGAAAAAACATTTTTCCCCAGTCTAACTTAATCACATATATTTGCATATTTGCATAACTAAGCTGTGGCCCATCAAATATAGAAATTGTAGCCAACACAGTTTCTACTGTTGGTGCTTTGAGGAGGCTAATTAAAAACAAATCTCTTAAGCATTCTATTACTAATTTTTCTTTAGTGACTATTCACAAAGATATAAGCAACATGATGGAGTGGTGTGAACCCAGAACACCTGTACTTGGTCGTAAGAGCTCTACCACTTACTTGCTGTGTTATCTCCACGCAATCACCAGAATCCTGTATCTCAGTTTCCTCATCTCTATAATGGAAGTGGTTCTGCCTAAAGGTCAAAATTAAAGGACAAAAGATTTGAAGACTGAAATGCATGATATTAACTAAAACACATGGTAATTATTTCCACTATCTCCAAATACTCCAGTTAGCCTACAGCATAATGACGCCTGTTTTTTATAAGACAAGTGAAAATTACAGGCTATTGTACTCAGTATATCTCAAATAATCCAGTGAGCCAAAGGTCTCATTAGTAACTATAAAAGCATTGGTTCAAAGTGCAAACCCACTAAAGATGCTATGGCCATGATAAAAGCTTAGATTTGTATTCTGTCAATTAATGTGTCACTTATCACTTTCTCTTTCAGTGTGCTTATTCATGGACAGGACAAAATATACCCATTATAGAGAACCCAAGCACTTTATGCACCAAAAAAGTGATTTGTTCATCCTTTCCATTCTCCCAAGTGTCTGTGTCCTGCTGTCAATGAAGGAGAAAAATGAATGGAAAGGAAAAATAAGACGACAATTCTATAAGCTGCTTGAGATCCAGAATCATGCATTATTTGTGATTTTCTTTCTCTCCCCCACCCATTTTCCACATAGTAGGTCTTAATGTTTATTGACAGGAACTGAAAGCTCTGTGAGAAAAAGTCACCATTAGCTGTGTAGGTCACAGCAAGTTAACAGTCAGACCTATCCCTTTGCTCTCTGCTTTTTCTTTCAACTTCATTTCTTTTGTCCCTTGGCTCTCATTCAATCAAGCACCTCATTCAGCTTTGCCTCTGGCTTCTGCCACTTTACGTCCAAGCACGTGCCAAAAACTTCTTTCACTTAATCTTACTCTCCCATCTTCTTTTCTTTTGCCTGCCACCTCGGCCTTCATTTTTTTTAAATTCCACATGTTCTCCTAGACAGATCACAATCTTAACAATTTCAAATACACAGAGAACTTGCAAACCTATGCTTCCAGTTTGGCCTCAGAAACCCAGGAGTCATCTTTAAAGTCACCATCCCTTCCTTGCTTCTCCCTATCTTCCCAATGTCTCCACTTAACAGTTTGAGTTCAGACCTTTAATCCTCCCTAAGTTTCAACAGTTTTTTTTAAACTTGGCTTCCCTTTTCTGTCCCCTACTCCATCCACTCTGTGCAATACACTCAGAGCGATTATTCTAGAACACCTAAAGTGCTCAAATTCATCTATAAGACTAAATACTGCCCACAAGACCCTGTCTAAAGCACCTGCAGCCTCATGTCTCACCCTCAAAGTGCACAAGCCACATGGAATGACCAGCTGTTCCACAACATGTCTCCCTCTTTGGTACCTTTCTTGCATCATATTCCCTGTTCCCTCTGCTCGGAATAATTCCTCCCAGCTCACTCCTACCCTCAGCTTCCTGGTATCCTCCTACTTGCTCTTTCAGACTCGGATCAAGACCTGCTTCCTCAGGGAAAGTCATCCTTTTACAGTCAGGTACCCCGACAGAGCCCAGCATTCCTTAACACTGGTTACAACTGCTGCTCCGTGCCTTCTTCCCTCATAAGATCCTTTTTTTTTTTTTTTGAGACAGGGTCTCACTCTGTCACTCAGGCTGGAGTTCAGTAGCACCATCATGGCTCACTGCAGCCTCAATCTCTTGAGCTCTTTCCATGGCCTTCTAAGTAGCTGGGACTAGGCATATGCCACCACACCTAGCTAATTTAAAAAAAAACTTTGTAGAGGTGAGGTCTCACTATGTAACCTAGACTTTCCTCAAACTCCTGGGCTCAAGCAATCTTCCTGCTTCGGCCTTCTAAGGTGTTGGGATTACGGGTATGTGCCTCCATGCTTGGTTGAGACTGGGATTCTTGAGGGCAGAAAGTGAGTTTCTCATGTTTGAGGTCTTATCATCTAACAATGTGCCTGGTACCATATCAATATATATCTGGTGAATATATAAATGAATATCATCTTAACTAAATTTGACTCAAGCACAGCCAAGTTGCTCGTAACTGTCAATTAGAGGTTCACAGCTCTCCTTAGAAGATGCCAGAGAAAAATTAATCAGGCCACTCTGGTTGTAATCCTCAAATGCTGAATGCAGAGGGTGTGGTGTATTTGAATATAGCTACATTAGGGATTGCTTTTTTAAAAATTAAAAATCATTGTGTTGTGTGTTTGTATTGCCTCTGACTTATGACATGAGCTGCTTCAACACTAAAGTTTCTCAATAGCTTCATCATGTTCCACCACAACGGAGGGATGAAGAAATGGGTCTGGTTAGAAGTGAAGGGCCAGAATGGGTGGAAGCAACATTAATAGCAACATTAGTAGTGATGATAGAGTCACAAATACAGTAAGAGAGGCCTGAAGACTAACCTGATCATTCCCCATTTCTCAGAGAATAAATCCACATAAAAGCTTACATAGTTGGCTAGAGTGGTGGCTCACAACTGCAATCCCAGAACTTTGGGAGGCTGAGGTGGGAGAATCACTTGGGCACAGGAGTCTGAGACCAGCCTGGGAACATAGCGAGATCTCATCTTTACAAAATAAAAAATAAAAAAATAGCCATGCATGATGGCGTGCACCTGTAGTCCCAGCTACTGGTAAGCCTTGATGATGACACTGCATTCCAGCCTGGGTGACAGAGTAAGACCCCACCCAACTCAAAAAAAACAAACAAACAAAAGCTTATATAGGCAGCCCTGTGGCTCTCTCAACATGTAGATGGCAGATGACCTGCTGATTTAGTCCCACCTTTTGGTACTTTTAGAAAATCAAGTAAAGCTGATGACTTGCAAATGAGCACATGATATGGTACAGAGGGACTGGGTCAGCTGGAGGACCTAAGCTGCTAGTGACCAGTTTAAAAACTTCTTTTTTTGGGTACTTGCCTACTCCATAAGGATCATCTGGTTTCAAGAGCTCTACATTTTTAATAAAGGCCCCAGTCAGGTCAAATTTCCCTTTCCTCTGCAATACAAAGTCTACATTTAGGAAGCTGAATTTTTTAAAAATAAGATTTGAATCACCTTCTGGTTTAAAAAATCATACAATCCTATCACATCAAGGATAGGAGTGAATGAGAGAGCAGAAAGGTTTGCCAAAATATTATAATAATAGTTTCTTTACCATTCAAACCTCAGGGGATACAAATAACTTATTGGACAAATATTGGCTTCGGTGTGAAATCAAGAAAAAATATAGGAGGTAGGGCTCAGGGGAAGGGTTTTAAAAATATCACAAGATGGTTTTAAATTCTGTCTTTTTTACTCTACATTTGGACTGGAGTTAGAAAGGCTGCAACACAAACATGGAAGATTTGATGCAACTATGAGACAATACATTTGAGTCTTACTTGTTAGGCATAAGTGTTCATTTCCTTTAAAAACCACAGTCTCATGGGAACGACAGACGACACGGCCAAAGTAATGTGGTACTCCCATGACAGTTCACTGCCGATACTCTTTTATGTTTAAATACGTGCATTCATTTTTTAAAATCACCTGAAAAATCTCAGATCTCCACAACTCTCCTTTCTTTAATGAGAATGATGCAAGTATATGACCCCAAATACTGATAAAGTTAACATGCCTCTCCACAGTGCTCCACTATCAGCTGAAGACTTTATGCTTCCTATTTCACAAAGCAGACATGTGGCTTTCTTTTTTGAGCTCATTGCACGAACTCAGCTTAAGCTCTTCCTCCACAACGACATGGAGATGATACATCCTGTGTAGTTAATTCCTGATGCTGGCCGCAGGCAGGAAGGTGGGCATCCATCTCCCCACCCTCCGTTTGCCTGGGCACCAAGCAAGATAGTATAGGATTCTTTGGAAAAGTATGATATAGTATAACTATTTATGCAATATACAAACCCATGCAATAGAGTTGAACTATCATGAAGGCTCAAAATCAGAGGCAGTAGAATGTTCTGTAAGGAGCACCAGCTTAGTGTCGCCACACAGTTCTGGGCTCCATTCTTTACTCTAAAACTCACTAGTGAGACCTTGGACAAGTGCCCTGACCTTTCTAGGCCTCAGCTGCCACTTCTGCAAAAAATAAGGCAATAAAGTCACTCCCACACAAAGGGCACAAGGATGGAATGTAACTTTCTTAGCATGGCAGCTAGCGTGTAGTAAGTGTACTCTGTTAGCTACTCATTCCAATTCTTACCCAAAAAGAATGACCAGAAAGGACTAAAAGTATGGTCAGATGAATCATGCTCAGATTCTTTCCCTTGTATCCACCCCTTTCCCTCGAACTGAGCAATGACCCAGCCCTGAGGGATTGGTTATCTATGGCAGGTTCCTTAAGAACTGTTTGCTTGTATAACCTGGATAACCTCCTGACACACCTCTCACAATATGTGGGGCAGGAACTCTAGAAAAACCAGCCCCCCACTCCCCAAGCCCAAAGTGAAGAAAATTCAAAACAGTACATGTGACAGGGGAAAGTAAATGGTCTTCATTCACTTATATCCATATTAAAATCATTTGCATTTCTTGTACATGTGAATTCTGAAAGCAAAAGAATGCCGTATGTTAGAAAAAAGCTATTTAGATATGTAAAAGTGGCCATAGATAAGCCACTAAATTGACAGCAGAGAACACAGAAAGGAAATAAAACCACCACAAGTAAATTCTGAAGACTTAGTTGATAGTAAATCACGGATCTAACTCAAGTCACAAAGTGATCAGAGGAGCCAGAGTAGAGGAACATTTGAAACGTAACTATTGATTGAACAAAAGGGAATGTCTGTTCTCTGAAAAGGAGGGCTAAAATTGAAGAGGAAGACATTTCAGAGAGATGTGAGATGACTCAGTCCATGGCAGGGGCTCTTTTTGGCACTCTGCAACCATGATATTGTGTCCCCAGGCACAATGAGGCAGCCTACTGGAAGCTCACTTTCAGGGAGTTTTGATTAAAAAAAAAAAAAGAAAGAAAGCCAACTGTGAACATTTGTCTTGCAGTATCTTTCAGTGGTAGGATACATTAGCTAAGAGGTTTCATTAAACATTCAATCAGTCTGTGAGCAGTCTGCCTCTGTGCCCTATACGGCAAATAGTTTTTAATATCTAGAAAACAGAGTAAAGATTTACCAAGGGCCAGAACACTGTCTAGTATCTGGGTGATAACCTAAGAAAACCACAAAATACCATGGCCTCTCAATCATCCCTAAGCTATGGAACTCAGGTGAGAAGTCTGACAAGTTATAGAGACCTTTAACAAAGTCCTGCTCATCTAGGACCCCTGAAATCGCCTCCCATGATGCTGGTTCTAAGGCCTGAAGGAAGTGTGCGTATTTAATGGAAAAAATAAATTACTTCCATTTTTGAACATACAGTTTAATATGAGGCAAAGTGCAAGGCCTCTCTCTCTGCCGGAGGGGAGTTCTCCAGCTGGGACTGAATTCATATTCTGTTATGACGCTGTTTGTGGATTGATGACTGCTGCTTGTGGTGGTTTGCCTGACTCTGTGGATCACTGCGGCTACATGGGCAGGCAGGAACAAATCGGAGAGCCCCAACCCCCTGTGTAAACTTGAATATATACCCATTTTTCTTTTTTTTTTTGACTCTCTGAATGTGTGAATAGGGAAGTAAAAAAGCAACAGAATCTACTTTGAATCGAAGGAGAAAACTCACTTCACCTTCTGGCACCTCTACCACACACTAGGAGGTATGAAGCCATGGGCAAGTTATTTAACAATAATTATGATGACAGTGATAGTTCCCAGACACGGAGAATGGTGTTGTGGGTGCTGTTAAGCATTTTGCATACTTTAATCCTCAAGCTTAGATTTCCTCTCATGTGTAAATTGAGGATAATAATGCACCTATTTCATTTGCAAGTTGAGGCAGCAGAGTCAAAAAGAACAGTTTCAACAAAGACAGACATGGCTTAAAATTCCAGCTCCAACTTCTACAACATGATCTCATTGAGCTTCCAAATCTCTGAAGCGGTGATGAAGCGACTTGAAATACCATGCAGTGCTGCTGTATGACTGTTAGTGAATATTAGAAATAAGGGGAATATTTAAAGTATTGGGTATAGAAGTCATTCATTTAACAAAACACATCACATTAAGACTACCCCATCAAAGGGCTGCAGTGAAGAACTGAGGGAGACAGTTAAGTTAAACATCAGCTGGTGTCTGTATCACTAGGCGGTGCCCAGTAAGTGTTTAAACCCTCTCTCCTATTACACATGTGCGCTGCTTCTGTTAACCTCCATCAGCAGCAGTTCAATGGTCACAGTATCCAAAGATGCATCTCCTTTCACAACAATGTCACCCAGAACAAGCTAAATATGCCAGCTACTGGCTCAACAGTTTTACATCTATGCACTCATTTAACCTTCACCACAATCCAGTGCGGAAGACACTATTGTTATCCCCATTTTATAGATGAAGACATTGAGACACAGAGTTGGGTAACTTGTCCAGATTCGAACAGATGGCGCCAGTCTGGCTCCACAGTCTGTCCTCTTCATCAGGATGCAACAGTGCTTATGGGGCCAACCTGTTCCAGAGTCCGTGCTTTGATGTAATTAATCTCTTCAGCAGATAAGCACTGGAAGCTCTCACGAGCTGCAATGTGTTGACGTGACTAACTTTTCAACTTCTGAAATAACATTTTTTGCATTTTCTTAGAACTCCTAAAAAAAACCCCTACATTTTAAATAAGGTGCCTATAACTGGTTCATCTTGTTCTATATGCTGGAACACCATAAATAAATGCGCTTCTCTCCTTAAAGATTACCTAACTAAATCTTACATTAAAACACACCCCTGAGCTTTGGCTTAAAACAATTATTTCAAGTCCAAATTAAATACATATACATGTATTTAATACATATACATTAAGTATGTACACACACACACACACACACACACATACACAGCTGGGCAGTCTTAATATGATCTGTTTTGTTAAATGAATGACTTCTATACCCAATACTCTAAATATTCCCCTTATTTCTAATATTCACTAACAATCACACAGCAGTACTGCATGGTATTTCAAAGTATTATTCCTTTTACAAATTTAATCAACTCAAGTATTAAACATCAATGATGATAATCCATTGCTTGGCTTAAAAGGAATCTCTAGAGGACCGCTGAGAAAGAAAGGTCAGAGATTTCTATCCTTCAAAGTAGGGCACTGCAGCTACCTATAAATGATGCCCTTTGTTTATTAAGATAATTAAGCCCATCAGTACACTTAACTTTCAGACTCAACAATTGTCTGGCATGAACAATTTCCACTTTTTCTAAAACAAAGGGGATGTGTTCAAAAAGGGGTCCTCTGCATGCTCTCTGCACAATACATGCTATTTTAAAACATGATTTATGTGCCTAATTCCTGGAGCTGCCCTGAAAAATACACTGGGTTCTTCCTCCCATGCTCCCTATTAGGAGAAGACACTCCAATCTGAAGAATGCACTCTGTTTCAGACTACAGGCGCTATATCATGTCAGCATTTTCATTAAATACTGTTCAAGCTGGACTTTAAACTAATGGCATGGAGAGCCACAGCTGCAGCCACTGCAGAGAGACAAAGTTATCCAGCCCGGAGGCTTACATAAGAGGTGCAGGACAATCAGGGTGAAACCCAAGTGTCATCATCTGAATCCTATTTCCTCCAGACGTGCCCACATTCTTAAAGTTGTACTAAATCACACGCACAGGGTGTATTTTATTTACCTTAGAGCACAAAACACCCGGTTGACATAATTTTTTTTTTCCTTAAAGGACTGGGCTCTAATGATAAAAACGTTGGCAACTTCTGCCTAGGGGAGGGGTAGAGCGGGATGCGCGGGAAGCCTGTAGGCCTGAAAGCAATGGCTTAGTTTCCTTTCCCAAAGAACCACCGCAGTGCTGGTCATCCAAGGAGAGTCGCTCTCCGCGGGCCTAGGATGGAGGTGACAAGACCCTGAGGAAAGCCCTCCCTGCCCCACCACACACACACATAGTCAAGGGGTTCAAAATGAGCAATCAGCAAGCTGCAAGAGAAATGCCCCTCGGAGCACACCTGTCCTCTCCCAGCACACTTCCAACTGGCACACCCGTCAGAGACTTCAGTCGGTCAACCCTGGACTCTAGACCCTCCTCGCTCAAGCCCCCATCTTGGGACCCTGCACTCTCTCCTCGAGCTGGAACACTGCTAACAAGAGGTGACACCCCCAGACTCCTACGACACGATCGTAAAAACGAGTCTCTCCTTCCCACGGTTCCCTTCAACTTCGGAAACTACAGTCAACTTACTGGGACTCAGGAGGCAGGGAGTCTTCTTGGGGGACGGCGCTCCGAGGCAGCCCCTGCAAACTCCGGCTGCGCAGCCCCGCCGGCGCGGTACTGCCGGGTGGCAGCGCGGCTGCAGGACAAGGCGCTGCAGCTGTGCACCAGCCGCCTCGGCTCAGCAGTGCCCGGGGCCGGGCACTCTCTCCGGGGCGCACGACCCGGCAGCAGCAGCGGCGGCGGCGGCGGCGGCGGCCACCGAGGCTGCACCGGCCGGGCGGACCCGAGCGCCGCAGCTGCCGCCGGCCCCGGAGCGCGGCGCTCCGAGCCCCCGGTGCGTGTCTCCGGCTGCAAGGGAATCCCGGCTCCACAGGAAGCCCGGCACGAGAAAAACCGACGTGCCGCTGCCGGCAGAGCAGCCAGCCCGCCCCCAGTCGGCCGGTCACATCGCCGTTGCGCCGGCGGACCGGCGAGCAGGCTGTACCGCAGTCCGCACTCGCCGCCGCGCCGCGGAGAATGACAGGCGCCGAGGCGGAGCAGCGCGCGGGGCGCGGGGCGCGAGTGCGCATGATCCCGGCCCGCTGCGGCACGTCACGGGGGAGGAGGGGCGAGGGGGGGCGAGCCGGGCGGGGCCGGGTGGGGGCGCCCGGGACTGGCGGCCCGCGCTGTGCTCTGCGCGCTCGCGGGATGGTGCAGGAAGTCGCCCTCCTCGGGTTTTGTAAACCTAAAGCTCTGTGGTTGAACTTGTCTCCGGAGTCTATTGTCCCTTAAAAACCACTGTTTACTCGAAGCGCTCCTTAAGGTCCCGGGCGAGCCCACAAAAGCCAGTTTAACTCAGGTTGTAGCATAACCATCAAGGGCTGCGATTTGGGGGACAGTGGCCCTCCACTATGACTGTACATTAAAAAAAAACTCGGAGAGCTTGTACGAGTCTTTTTCCCTGCCGAACCCCAGAGTAAGTACAGGAGAATGTCTGGGTGGAGCCCAGGTGTCAGTAGGTTGTAAAGCTTCCACAAAGATACCAAGGTACAGCAGGGCTTCTCAACCCTATCATGTATGATAAAAATCTCTTGGGGATTTTGTTAAGATGTAGATTCAGATTCAGGAGGTCTGAGAGAAGGAGGGGAGGTTCTTCATTTCTAAGAAGCTCTCAGATCGTGCCAGTGCTGCAGGTCCGGACCACTCCATCCTTGCTACTCGAAGGGTGATCTAGATCCTGGAGCCGAGCTTCTGAATCATTGGCCTATGTCAGAATCACCCGAGAGGTTTTCTAAAAATGCAGAAAAAAATACCCAGGCTCTACCCACCGTGGTAGTGCTGGTTCAGCTCCTGGGCAAACGTGGGACTCTGGAATTCCATTTGTAATAAGCACTCTAAATGAATCTGATAAGAGGTTTTCTTTGGAACAAACTTCAGGTTTACACCAGCAACTCGGAGTTGGAAATCGACTTTTGCAGTGACAACGGCCAGGTCTAGAATTCAGGGCATCTGACTCCAAGTCAGGGCGTTCTAAAATAACTGGTGCTTTATCCTACTTGTCCCAATTTTCTACAATTATTATGCATTACTTATCAGGAAAAAAGATTTAAGAGGCATTAAACATGCACACATAAACTCTGTGTTGAACACTTGTTACACATATTAAATGGGGCTTAAAGTTGGCTGGGAAAGAAGGCTCCTTAGGGAGAGAGCAGAGAGCTGAGTGAAGGAGGAAGGGGTGTTAGTGTGTTGCAGAAGGAAGGGTATGTAGGAGGAAGCAAACGTTGGATTTAATCTAGAGCTTGGGAAGGTGCTTTGGGGAAGAAGCCCCAGGGACCAGACTTGGCCTCCTTCTTCTGGGCAAGTTGTGAAACTCAGGTGTTTGAGAGCTATGAAGGTATGGAATTTCACATACATTACCCTGCTGAAATCTCACAGTGGTCTCTTAAATTAAATAAAAAAAAGAAATCATGCCCATTTTTACACATTAAAGAGGACACTCTGGACATTAATTGACTGTTCCAGTGGAACTCAGATAAACACGCAGATCTGAGTGTTGGATTTTTCTAAGGAAAACAATTTGAATCTTGTGTAAATGTTTCTGTGTTTACTAGTCACATCTTTAAAAGGCTAGTCCAGAATTCAATATCAAGTAAATCTTAGAATTAATCCAGTCTATTTCTAATAATTAGAGCTCAATTTTTGAGATCAAGCCCTCATCCTATCACTCAGATGCAATAAGTACATTACTAGGTAAACCTTCATCATCTGCCCAGGTCTGCAATCCAAATGGGATTAGATGCTGAATTGGATTTTGCATGCTTCCTCTATCTTCCCCCCCAAATCTACTCCTTCCCTTCCACCCAATAGGCTCACAATCCACTTCATAAGTATGGACGTGGATAGAAGTCTTGTGACCATGTATAAAACAACTAGGGAGTAAGGAATAAGAAGAGAAGACAAGATACAGAGAAGTAGGAAATTATTGCCTGCCTTCAGGAGTTTACTGTTTCACTGAGCGGTTGAGATACATAGACTGATACTCATAATGCAAAGCAGCTTAAAAGTGCTATGTGGATGATCTCGACAGTAATTGTTATAGATGCTCCAGAAGGAGACACTCCTCCAGCTGGAATAATCAAGGTCAACTTCACAGATGTGGTGATGCATATTATCAAATATTGGCCATATTCTAATATTCTAATATGGCCAATATCTGAAGGACAGAGATGAGAGAGGTGGCCTTAAATTTAAGAAAAAAAAAAAAAAGTGAAACACAAAAGCAAGAAACGACAATGGATAATGAGCATGAAAGAACAAACCAGTTTGACCAGAGAAGAAGATTCAATACTGAGTGCGGTGAAAGATAAAGTAGGTTGCAATCACTCCTGTATACCCAAAGCCTCTTTTCTTTCTTTTTAAATTTTTTGTAGAGACGAGGGCTCACTATGTTACCCAGTTTGGTCTCGAACCCCTGAGCTCAAGCAATCCTCCTGCCTTAGCCTCTCAAAGTGCTGGGACGACAGGTATGAGCCATTGCACCTGGCCCAAAGGCTCTTTTCCACAAGAAGCCCAGTCATGTATTGTCAGAAAAAACTCTAATTATTAATACAGACAAAACAGGCTACCATGAGATTGCCTATAATTGGTTTCAAAACGAAATAGCCTAGTATTTTCTGGAAAAAGAAATGTCACTGTATTTGGTTGGATACCGAACATTCCGTGAATAAGTGATTTGGACTAAGTGTGTCAAAAGAAAAGAAATAATATTTTAAATTGCTGTTTCTGGCTTTATAAGTCAAAATAATGTCTCTTGGACTCAGCTGTCCCTTTGTATATATAAACAAACAGTCCCTACACTTTGTTTCTTTCCTAGCCAAGAGAAATTAGGCTCCCATGGCTTCAGACAGCTGTCACGCATCTCCCTGGCTGCCACCACATGTGTGCTGGGCTCTGCAGATCATTACCAACACCAACATCTGGCTCTGCTTGCTTTCTTTTAAACAAGAGTTTAATTTTCCTGTAAGTTTCCAGAAACAGGAAATACCAGTGCACTTCAGTGGAATTTGGGATTAAATATTTCTGAGAGCAACTGCTGTTTTTACAAGACATTTTGGAGTGATGGCTTATTTTATGGCTTTTACCTCTGGGAATTCTCTTTATCTGAATTGCTGTGAAATCTCCAAGGTCCCTTGCCTTTCTATCAGACTGCTATTGTGCTTTTATTCATGCCTAAAGAATATGTTTGAGACTGCTGAGGCTCTGACCACCAGTCATATAAGTAACGTCTCAAATACCAGGAGAAATACTTGTTCAGAACTGTGGTTTGACCACTGCCAAGTATACAGAAACTTTGGGCAGCCCACACTCTCCCTAGCCCTCACTAGTATTGACCATCAACCCTCTCTAGAAGGTGTTCTCTTCTTTGAGAATACAGAATGAAAGAAGGGAGTTCAGCAGAAACTGAATGCTCCTTCTTCAAGGAGGAGTAGGAATAGGTAAATGACTGACTCCTTCAAAGAACGCTAATAACTACTACTACAAGGGGGGCCCCCCAAAAATGGAATTATTTTTTGGAGGATGGGCCTCTTGTAATACTGGCTTCTTTCTAGGAACCCATTGACATCAATGTAACAGTTAGCGTTGTGAGAGGCTGTGTTCGACCTCAATGAATTTTTGTTTTTGTTTTTTTGAGATTCTCTCAACGCATTTGCCCATTTCATGATGGATGATTTATCAGCACACCCGCCCACACCGCGCTGAGGGTTCAGCTGTTTTGGACCCAAAACAGCCTGACCCACGTGCCCCATCCTTCTCTATTCATCCAATCTCGCTCCAAGAGGCTTTTCTTTTGTTTATTTCCCCAGTGGAAAAAAGTTCTCAGAGGGAAACATTTTGCTCATGTGGGAGAGGTGAAACAAAAAAATGGCAGAAGCACTAAAAGGCATCAGAACTGATGAGTTTAAATACTTTTGAGCAGTGGAAAAAGTGTCTTGATAGATGTATTGCATCAAATGGAGAGTACTTTGAAGGTAACTGAAGTTTCACCATATAAGAATAAATACATAATTTTTTTCTAAATACATTTCAGGGACTTGGGGGGGGGTCCACCCTCGATTTATCCCCATTTTCCAGATAAGGAACCTTATGCAGACTGAAGAAGAAAGCCATGTAAACAATGTTTATTTTTTTCACTTCTAAGTAGGCTCAAAGAGAAAGCCACTTTCTACTGAATTTCTTCTTCCTGTTACCTCTTGTAGCTGTACTATAGAACAAGAGATGCCTTTTGTTCCATGGAGGGCGCAGGTCTGAGAACAGAAGTCTATTTGCTGAAAAAGCATTGAGAGGGTGGGACTAGAGGAAGATGTATAACCGGCCTAGACGTGGTAGAAATGCTTTCGTTACTACAAGTCTTTCACATCTTTCTGACGCTGGAGACAGCACAGCTATATTCTTTTGGAATTGAATCATTGTTACCATTATTCTCAGTTCTGAAGTTTTACTTGTTGGCTGGGAAATAGCTGATGAATAATAAAACACAGTTTTCTCTGGTGCCTGCCTAAAATAAGTTTATAAAAATTGTATTATATTGAAGACATAAAGGCAGAAGGATAACAAGTGAACCTAAGGAATCTCCACCAACACTTTGAGTATCCACATCAGTTTTACAGTAACAAATCTTGAGTGCTGATGTCAGGATAGAACGTTAGGCAATGTGTGAGATCAGGATGACAAAAGACAATGGGAATGTCTATTCTTTCATCTGTAATGTAAAGACATTTCCTTTAAGCACTCTGTTTTCACTTTTATAAGTACAGTATCCTGCCACCATAATTTCTTCCTCCCAGAAGAAAGATCTGGAAATGTCAAGTTTTTAAGCCCTGCCTTTTCCTCTGCATTATAGTATAAGGCCACAGAGTTACTTTACTAGGCTTTGCCTTGATCTCCCCTGAAAGCCTCCTCTACACAATTCTCCTGTTCTCAGAGGAGCCCTGAAGTCACTCTTAAGTCTTCTGTCAGAAAAGGAAAGTACTCTCTTAAAAACTACAGTCAATCTTGGCTTACATTAAAATGATAAAATGGACATCTAGCTACAAATTTTAATTCTAAGAGAGAAAAAAAGTCCGCCACTAAAAGCTAGCATATTAGGAATGTAATACATGCTCAAAGCTCTCGTCACTTTGGGTTAGGTAATCAAAGATGGCAGCCATGTGATTACAGCTGATAGATGGAGATGCTGGGAGCTGGGGCCAGGCAGTCTATGGGATTTGTACTGTGTCGTGTGGTCTCACCCCAGTCACTCTCTCCTGTTGGCAACTTGGTTAGGCAGGAGGAGTAGGTAATTCTTAGAGATTGAAACTGAATTCGCATTAAAAAAAAAGTTTTAAAACAGAGTTTATTAGAAAGAAGAAGAGAAAAAAAACAAGGTTCATGGCAGAAAGCTGTGCCATGGGCAATTTTCTCAAAAAAGAAAAACTGTGTGAATGTGCATTTCTGTAGGAGTTCTTTAAAGCATTTATCACATGTTTTAAGGAATTTACAATCTGGTTATTAATCTCTGATTACTCTTTCTTATAGATCAAGTCAAACATGGAATCCTCAACACTTTAAATATAGAAAAGTCCTGAGTTGCCAGTATAGTCTGAACTGCTATCTCTCTTCTTGCTCACAGACTCTCAGCGTTATCTCAGAAGATGCTGATATTCAGTTCTACCAGCCTCTACTCCTCAGTCACCAAAGGCCAGCAAAGACTTCCCCTTCTGTCCCTAAATTTCATCCTCCCCATCCCCTCACACCTTGCCCCCTTCTGCTCCTACCTTGGGCCAGAATCTTAACCCAATTCCTATTTCCTCTCAGGCCTGGGATTATAATCCACACTCTGTTAATTTATTTGTTGACAGAGATTTAAAAACATTACGGAACTAGCCAGAAAATCCAGATTATTTATTATGTTGCTGCTCTAAATTCTAAATGAACAAATTTAGATATGAGCATTTGAAATGCTGGCACTTCATACATTTCCATTGTAAGGACAAGAATTGAGCATTTCAAAAGTTTTTTAAAGTTCTCAGGAAGGAAAGCAGGATTCTAATCTCCCCGCTCCTCCCTGCCCATTACCAGGGATTCAGTTCTGGTTTCCAGTGAAGTTATCAGCAGCTGTATATGTTCAAACAAGGCAAACTGTAATAACCATGTCCAAAAATCAAGCGCAACTTGCATTAATTTTTATGGCAAGCTTATTTTTCACCAAGTGGCATCTAATTCTTTGCTCCCAACTGTCTCAGTCTCACCAGTCACCTTGGTCTCTTATAGTTTTCTTATCTGGACTATGTTTATGAAGTAGGCAGAGGTTGAAGATTGGCATGTCAAAGACTTTCTTTGACTGAAATGGATGAAGAAATGTAATTAATAAAGCTGGGGAATTTTTGAGCCAAGGCTTCTCAGCTCAAAGATAAGCCTGTGATTTTTTTTTTAGCAGCAAGAGTTTAATAGAAATCAATTCTAGGTACAGCTTCTTGAATGAGGGGAGAATAGGTTGAGTGGAGTTGTTAATATCTGTATACTTGAAAACATCACTACTGGAACTTTTAGAGGCATTGAGGGAGAAACTCTCAGCCAAAGTCCAGGCTTTGCTGACCCATAAGGAATACAGACCTCAGAAAAAAAATGTAGCTGCTAATCCTGCCAGGTAACAACCATAGCAGCTAATGTGAAACAAATTCTATATGTAGACACAGTCAATATTAAAATACAGTTTCAATACAGCACCAAGATAATATTACATATTTCATGCATTTAATGCCAGAAATAGTGGCTCAAAATGCAATGGCATATACTAATTAACTTTGTATATAATTAAAACTTGGATCTCTTTAAGTCAGTATGCAAATGAATTCAAATACTATATAGATAAATATGTTGATTGGGGTTTCTAGCACCGAAGGAAACAGAACGACAATGTTGGTTTCTTCTAAAAGTCCTGACATGACTATTTTGCTACCTTCATTTAAAAAAAGTATTTCTTATTAAAAACTGAACAAAGTTCTACAAACTGTGATATATACTAGCTCCCTCATTTATACAGAATTATCTTTTTATTAGGAATTCTTTCTTTTTAAAATTTCATAATCACACAGAAGAATAGCTCTAATGGAAGAGTTAATGGAAAATAAACATAAATGTAGATGGCAATGCAGCATTCCAAGTCAAGTCTCTGGATTAGAAGACTATATATGTAAGTATCATACACTTACTTCCAAAACATAGACTGGGAGTACAGTCTATGGCATTTACCACATGCATAGAAATTGTTCCTGACGCTTCTGGTTCTATATCAAGGAGTAGCTTTGGAATACATTTAGATTCTAATTTACTGATGGCCAATCTTGGTATGAAAAATTTGAATATGAAAACAATCTTCAGTATGTCCCTTGGTGAAAAGAGAGCAGAGGAAATGGATAGAGGTCCCTGCCTGGAATAGTGATTTCATCTCAATCATTTAACTTCTGGACCTCAGTAAAATGAGGATGGTAATTATACTTGTCACCAGAAAATGTATGTTGTCCTTTGAACTCCTCGGTAAAGCCTGCTCTGTGTAACTGCAATGTCCTAGGAGTAGATTGCTCTTAGAACAACGTTTCACAATCCCAAAATGTGGAGCTGCAAAACTGGGATGAAGACAATCTATTTCCTCCCTACAAGAATAAAAGTCTTTCTAACTCAATGTGTAGGCACATTAGAATACTTCAGTATTCTCCCCCACTTAACAAGGGACAGGTTTGAACCCAGAGTCTGGAGAACAATTGAGTGCTATTGGGGGGAAGATGGCTGTCTATGGCAACAAAAATGATAAGAGAAACAGAAAACCAGGCAGGCACTTTTCTTGCTACAATGTGTTTCATAGCAGGATGCTTGTCATGAGAAGTGTTAGTAATTATGTCTCCCCTCACTGCCTCCACACACACTTTCTCCCTATATCTGTTTATATTTCCCTGTTCAGGGAAGTGACCCTAGGCTGCACTGAGCCCTGCCTTGGCCACTGATTGAGCCAGGGCTGTCACCTGATACCAAGAGTGGCCTAATGCAAACAGCTTAGGGGGCAGTGGTAATTAGTTAAGCCAATAGGACTAGCTTCCTCCGAAAAATAGACTGGAGAATATGGAATGCATTGAGCAGTCTAGGCAGGAAAATGGAACAGATATTCAAGGAGAAGCTGAGATCCAATGGAAGAAAGTCAGAGCATTCCAGTCAACATAATGCTTTTTCCAAACCCTTCATATCCTTAAAAAAAAAAAAAAAAAAAAATCCTGTTTCATTGCCCAATCCTAACAAGACCCCCCTAAAAAAAAAAAATCTAACACACTGTTCAATGAATTTTTTTTTTTTTTTTTGAGTTGGAGTCTCACTCCATCGCCCAGACTGGAGTGCAGTGGCCACTCCCGGCCACCGCGGCCTCGACCTGCTGGGCTCCGATGATCCTCCCACCTCAGTCTTCCAAGTAGCTGGAACTACAGGCGCGCACTACCACGCCCGGCTAATTTTTTTATTTTACTGTAGAGATGAAGTCTCGCCAATTTGCACAGGCGGGTCTCGAACCCGCGGGCTCAGGCAATCCACTCACCTCAGCCTCCCAAAGCGTGGGATTACAGCCTGAGCAATGAATGTTTATAAAATAAAACGACTAGACATAAGTTATGAATATTATTAAGCATCGATAAAACATTATTTATATATATCTGTGATATAATAAAGCATATATCTGGCCTTTGTCCCCAGGTTCCTAGCACAGATTTTCAAAACTGTTAGAATTTCCTGAGTTAGGTAGGAGTGTATTTTTGTATTCATAATTAAGCCCTACGACTGTACCTGAGTTTATGCTAATGAGGTGGAGGCAACCAATCATGTGATTAGAAGGTTGGAACTTTCAGACCTCAGGGAAGGACATGGGACTAGAGAGTTAGTTAAATTACTTGGCCACTGATTTAATCAATCATGCTTACATGAGAAAACTTCAATAAGAAACTCAGGACACCGGGGCTTAGGGAGCTTCCTGTTTGGTGACCATATTGGTGTACTGGGAGGGTAATTTACCCTAGCTTCATAGGGACAGAAGCTTCTGTACTCAGCACCCTTCCAGACCTTTCTGTATGTATCTCTTCATCTGGCTGTTCATTTGTATCCTTTATAATAAAACAATAATCATAAATATAATACTTTTCTGAGTTCTATGAATCCTTCTAGCAAATTATTGAACCTGAAGCAGGGTTGTGGGAAAAATCCATGAATTTGTTGCCAAGTCAGACAGAAGTGCAGGTAATGTCCTGGGGACCCTGCTGGCAGCTAGTGTCTGAATTGAGAGTAGTCTCATTGGGAACCTTGCCCTGTAACTTGTGAGAACTGACACTCTGGTTAGTTAGTGTCAGAATGGAAATGAACTGTAGGACACCCATTTGGTGTGAGAGAATTGGTGTCAGAATACAACACAACATTTTTCGTGCATTTAAAGACACACCATTTTTTTGTGATGCCTATTTACAGTGTTGATTAATATAGAGCAGAAATGATATCACCATCTTAAGATGAAGAAGAAAGCAGCTATATCAGGCGATTACGTCCATATCAGTCAATCTGCACATGCTGATTGATGGTCAGTGGAGAGTAATAAACAAACTGTAAAGTATGAATCCCATCTCTCTTGATAGACTGCAAACTTCTGGGAGTCAAGCCCATGCATTCTCCATCTTTTTATTTCAATCTATGCCTAGTAAATTATCTTAAAAGTCTTAAGTACTACTGATATGCTTTATGGTTGATATGATGATAAACAAATAAGTACTCACTAATAACAACACTTTGTGTTTCATACCTATTTAATAGTCTTATCTTTCTGGATATTACTTTAGTAATCTTTGTTCTTTCCTTATTTCTTAGATAGGGAAAC